>LD368984.1:75183-88813 GCA_001465055.1 Ptychodera flava
ACAAATATGCAAATTTCACCACGATTTGAATAAACTTACGTGAGGTCACCCCAAGTGAGCTGCATATAAAATTTCAAAGCAATTGGACTTGCGGTTTCAGAGGAGAAGGCAATTGTTGACGGACGACAATGGACGACGACGGACGACGACGGACGACGACGGAAAATCAACCTATTTGATAAGCTCTGCGTCACTGACAGCGGAGCTAATAAATTGACGTGCATATATATGCCATAGCACTCTATTGAATATTGAATGAAATCAGTTTCGGGATAGTTAAGTTATGGTTCAAAACATGAAAAAATCGCAACAAAATGGCTGGCCAGTGGCCATATTGTATCATATCGCGAAACGAATACATATGCCATAGTACTTTATCTGTGTACCAACATTCAACGAAATCGGTTGAGGAATAGTTGAGCTACGCTTCAAAAATATGAAAAATTTGCAACGAAATGGCCGCTCAGCAGCCATATTGGATCGCATCACGAAATAAATTGACATGCATATGTATGCTGCAGTACTTTATCCTTGCACACAGTTCAAAAAAAATCAACTCAGGGGTGACAGAAACGACTGCTGACAGACGGACGCACAGATACATGGAAGGATGGATGGACGGATGGGACCCAATCTATAAGTCCCCGCTGGACGCAGGGACAAATAAGATTACTAAGACTTACCTCGCTGCAATATACTGTTGCAGGATACACACACTCTGGCCTCTTTGTTGTCCATGTACTTCAATTTAAACTTTGTGTTACAACAAGTTGAACAAAATACCTGCAAATACATAAAACAATAAAATGAAATTGACAATGCATATTCATGTGATGTGAATATCACATGTGTCACATAAAGACTCTGATTTACAGGATAAGATGGTGTTCATGGAGGAGATGGAATCAAAAAGGAGTCACAACTTACTTAATCCCCGTCAAATTCGCTTGTTTCAACATGTTTTAATCTCTTTTTTGCCTTTATACTGGCCTTTTCACACACAGTCCATTGAAAAGCTTCTGAGACATGTGAAATAGTGGCACGTTCCTGAGTAGATGGTGTTGCTGGCCAGACCTGAGCCGGTAACCGATTAGCCCTATCCCAAAACTTGCCGTGTGAACGGACTGAGCTGCTTTAGAGGAGTTTTAAATACAACCAACATTCAATTCACTTTCGTCATGGTGGCCAAACAGAGTACTGCATCTGGCAGCAACAATTGGTCTCATGAAGATATCAGATTGCTTATTTCAGTCTGGTCAGATGAAAGTGTCCACAAACAAATGCTTAACGAAACCTGTAGGGATAGTTATGCAGTGTTGAATCTAGGATCAGAGAGTTGGGGGCATTTTCGCCCATGGACTTCAATTTTGGGGGCCCTTTTTGAAAATTAGGGAGACTTTTTTTTCATTCATTAATATTCATAAGATAAATTAATATTAATTTTTCTTACCATAATTATTTATAACGTATTTATTTATACTGTAATTAATAATAATTTGGTTGTAATTGGTTGTAATTTGTTACACGTTACAGAAGGGCATTTAAAACTCCTCTAAAGCAGCTCAGTCCGTTCACACGGCAAGTTTTGGGATAGGGCTAATCGGTTAATAATTAAGCATTATATTCATGTAGGCTGGTTTTCTGAGACCTCCAACCGACAAACAAGTCACAAACAAATTAATTTCAATGATCATGACAAATTAGTTTACTTGACAAATTGTTCACAAAGTTTTAGAAAAATTAAAATCACAGGGTGATTATACTGTCATTTATACAAGATCATAAAGTATGTGTAGCAGAGCATGTCATTCACATTTTCTGAATGATCTAGGTAGCCATGTAGCCGTATTATAAGATTTATAGTGATCTGAGGAGCCTTTTGACATTTTCTATTCACATGCAAATGTTATAACAAGTAGATGACCTCTGCCATGTTGCATGTTTGCCATGGTGACATTTGCAAGTTTGGTTTGCTGTTCCCACACCTTTTTGACTGGAACTTTTTGGACTGTAGCTTGCTCATTAGTGAAGTTTGAAAATGCCATCATGCCTAACTGGCCATTCTGACCCAACTGAATTACAACAGGAAAACATGCACGCATGACTGGACAGTGGACTGTGTATTGCATGCACTACATCATCATACATCTGCCGTGATGACGGATTGAGTTCATTGCCGGACGACCGCACTGCATCAATGAACCATAGTTTACAAGGAAAAGTATAATTCCAAACAAATTTTCTTTGTATCATTGAAAGCCTTGATTTTCCTTGGATATTAAATGGACAGATTTATGAAAGATGTCACTTTCACTTGTCCATGACAGTGAATTGATTTTTGCGGAAAGTCAATCAGCCCAGCCAATTACATATGCTTATTGATAACAGCCGGACTGTGATGATCACAATATTGTTTTGTGATACATTTGTATATAAATACAAAATTACAATATTTTGATTAACATGTCATATTGACTATAAAGTTGCATATGTTTCTTGGGTGTTGAAACATGTTAGCACAATGTAACAAATCAACACTCCAACCGGTGATGTTCATGTACGAACAACCTGCTTGATTTCCATGGACTGTCTGGTCATCCATTGCACTGGTGTGCATGCTAGTGCGTCATTTGACACACTAGGTAATTTCCAAAGCATCATTTTGTGCTTAAACGCGCTAATACCTCAATGTCGTGCTCTAGATTCAACACTGGTCATGGTTACAAAAAAAAAAGCTGAAAAGGTGTATCAAACTGATGGGCTAAGTTGGTAAATGATTGCATTTGGTCTGCACTAAGTTTGTAAGGGCGATGATGACTCCATCTTGAATGAATGTGCAGCAGGAAAAAAATCAGAAGACAAGCCATGTTCTTGTCTGCCATCTTGTCACAATGATATGCATGGCCATATACACCTTTTGAACTTGACAGAGTGCATTATAAAGCCAGCTAAAATAACAAAACAAAGACTTAACTTTGTGTGTGAGGACACAAGCGGACTCAAACTATTAATCCTCCATGTTTGCAAATCACAAATAATGTTTTTGAAATGTTTCCAATTTTACCCAGTGTGAACACAGTATTCGAGATCTCTTTACCTTGATGATAGTGACCACCTGTCTGCCAAAAATCATCGCCCTTACAAACTTAGTGCAGACCAAATGCAATCATTTACCAACTTAGCCCATCAGTTTGATACACCTTTTCAGCTATTTTTTTTGTAACCAAACTCTGTCCGTATTTTAGAGTAATCTTCCTACATATGCGCACATATTACAATCAACTGGAGAACATTAAGGCAATATCAAATCTAACAACTGTGGGGTAAGTTACAAAGATTTGGTGGTCAAGGTTGACCACCAAAATCAAATTTTTGTGGTTAATGACAAAATGTTGGTGGTCCAGAAAAATCAGTCACTATCAGAGTGTATTTCTTGTGGAGGTTGAGGTTCATAGGGCTGGATAGTCGGCTCACGTCTTGTTCTTGTACCATTCCACCATTCTGGTACTATGCTGCTACATGTGTTAAGAAGTTGGTTTACAGCTCTGCAGTGTTCTAGCGTGACTGCCAAAAACTTGGAGGTCAAGATGGATCACCAAAAATCAAAAATAGAAACTGGTAGACCCAATGAGAAAATCTTTCAAAGCTATCGAATCTGACTGAAGTCACCTAAGTAAACTGCATCTCAAATTTCAAAGCAATCGGACGTGTGGTTTCAGAGATTATGTTTTCACCAAAAACAGCAAAAAATGCCATAAAAATACAAATATGCAAATTTCATCATGATTTGAACAAACTTAAAGTGAGGTCACCCCAAGTGAACTCCATATTAAATTTCAAAGCAATCAGACTTGTGGTGTCAGAGAAGAAGGCAATTGTTGATGGACTAGGATGGACAGATTAAACAACGACGGAAAATCAGCCTATTTGATAAGCTCTGCATCGCTGACAGCGGAGCTAAAAAGTTGAGGATTCTCTCTTGTAAATCAAGAAGCCTTTTGGACATGAGAGATCTGTTTATCTGAACCTCAACATTAGCTGGGCAGCTGGAAAGTTATCCTCTGAAACAGGACGGGAACGTTGGGCAAAGCCAGATTTTGCATGGTTGCTATGGAAACTGGCAGTTCTTTCTAAGGAAGCATGCTATGTACTGCATACTGCTCATGATCCCTTGGGCCATGGACTTTCACTATCTCACCCCTACACCGTCAATTAGCTACTAATCACAAGATAGTCCAGTCACGGGTGTCTTCAAATTTTTATAAATTTTTTTTATATATTTTTTCTGTCAATCATCACCCACAAAACGCACTAAAAACATTGGTCGCAGCCACACATTCCAGGACACATGAGGAGACACCATCAATGAGTGTTGCAGAATTGTTTAACTGGTTTTGAGAACTTATAAAATAACTGGTCACCTGTGTACCGTCGCACATTGAATCGACAAATTTATGCCTATAGCACCTTAAAGTTTTATGTCTTTCACTGTAGAGTTTGTTTAATCAAATGCATTTCTAAAAGAGTCCAATAGAGTAGTCTGGGTACCCGAGACTACACAGTCAATTAGCTACCCATCAAACAATAATTCAGCCACTTGAATTTGTAATTTTGATACATTAATCTATCAATCTTTACACTCATCAATGAAATGCATTAAAACAATGGTCGCGGCCACAGGTTCAAGGGCATTCAGGGGCTTTATGGCAATATTAAGCAAATTGCAGTCATTATCATCATCCCTCTGATGTCTGGTTAGTTGTAACTCCCAGCTGATACCTAAATGATGTATTCAAATTCAAAAACCAATTGCTGCATTCAATTGTATTGCCACCCTTGATTTGCTGCCTGTTGGCTTGTATTAAATTGATGGAATAAATCTTAGAACTCTATCATGATTTTATACCAGGAGTAGGGTGAATGGCATTGTTGCACAGAAGTGGAAAGATTGAACTGAAAATGTTGTGATTGCTGTTTTTGTGTAATCATTGAAGACTTGTTTTAACTCACTACTTTTTGTCCCTTCAGACCTGAATATTGGTAACAAATGTTACTTACCTTACCACAAGCTCTACAATGATGTCTTCGTTTAGTGAAAGTAAACTTTGTTGCACATTTCATACAGTTTGGAGCTTCTGGATCTGGCACCCATACAGGTGCTACATGACCAAGTTGATATGCACTCTCAGGAAGCTGTATGTTAAATCTACTGGGTGCATCTTTCCATGAATTTTCTTGCACATTGCTATCAGTTGAAGCTATTTCTGATGTATGAATTTGTGCTGTCTCTGTGTTTTGCATTTCTTCATTCTCATCAAGTGATTCCTCTGTTATTTCATCATCATATCTAGCTGTTGACATATCATTTTCAATATCAATAGTTTGACTAGGAGGTGGTGACTCTGCAAGAACCCTTCTCTGTGAGGGATGACTGAAATCTAAATGTAAAGTTCTCCTCAAAGCACTTTGTTTATCAGCGACACATTGTGACTGTTCATGGCTATCACTCTGCTCACAATCACTTTGTACCTGCTGCATCTGTTTTAGTCTGAGGTTTTCAATGTCACTTGGTTTTGTGATTTCTTGGGGATGCTGTCCTGGGGCAGTAGATAAATTTCTGTCAATATTTGCCATTGTTGTTGTTTCATGTAGTGATTGTGTAGTTGCTGCAGCAGCTAATGACAATCCCTGTATTGCAGATATTGTAGAATCATTTAAACCATCAAAGTCAGAGGACACAGATGTTTCTGTTGTGATGCCAGGAGACAGTTGATCACCTTGTGCGACATCTTGTTGATCAGAATGTGGGTTTATTTCCGCAAGACATTTACTATCCACACAGAGACCTGAATCCTGTTGAGTTGGAACTACATTCTTATTGTCTGTGTAGCTGGCTACGATTTCACGTTGGTTGTCCTGCGAAGAATCTTTCCCCTTCTGCTGTTTGCGATTTTCTGATCCAAAAGGTGAGTTTGAAGATCTCTCTGTAGCTATCACCAAGGAATCATCACGTACATGTTCTTTTAATACACATGACTTATCATCTATTGCTTCCTGTTTATCACTTTGAGTTGAGGTATTCACATCAGAAGACTCAAAGAATGCTTCAAATTCATCTCTAGACATCTCAATATTGTCAAGGTCTCCAAAACCAACAGGAGTTACATCACTCTGTTGTGATGTAGGCAGCTGAAATTTTGATTCCTCATGTAATGATATTGGATTATGTGACTTAATAACATCATCTGGTGGGCTTGCCACAGTTGTAGACACTCTTCCAACATCAGACACTATTGTTGACTCAGTAATATTGGAAGGAGAATCGTGTCCTATGTTATTAAGTTGGGAAACACTTGCACATCCTGATGCCATCAGCTGTAATGGTGTTACTTGACCCATTACAGTAGACTGTGTTGATGTTGGATATTGCAGTGTTGTAAGCCCTACTGCCACAGGGTTTGGTTGTGTTACTTGTCTTATTTCCATAGGGTGATGTTGTGTCACATGTCCTACTGCCATAGGCTGTGAAGATGTACTGGGTCCTGTTGTAAAATGTTGTGGAGTCAGCTGTCCCGCTTCAACGGGTTGAGATTGTATTGGATGTGTGCCATCTTCAGATTGTCCAGACTGTTGGTGTTCATGAGATGATGCTTCTGTTATCAATGGACTTTTATCAGGTATAGTCACAGAAGAAGGTGGCTCTGTCTGTTTGGACATTTGTGTGTTTGGAAGGGCACCTTGAGCTACTTCACAAGGCCCAGCTGATTCACTAGTGCACGTTCCTGGACCAAACTTAGATAACACTTCTGTTTGCATCGAAGATGTCGAATTAGCAGAGAAACCATGCCCAGCTGGAGACACTAATTGTGATGATTCCACTGCAGATTTCGCAGATGCACTAAAAGCTACCTGTACTGTAGATTGTGGAATGGAGTATTGCTCATTACCAGTATTACTCACAAGTTGTCCTGACTGTGATTCTGTAACAGGCATATGATTGAAAACTGAGTCTTGACTAATGATCGGTGAGATTGGGTTGGGGTCAAGCACTTTCACTGTGGAATGGCTACTCCTTTTATCATTTGTCCGACTTTTTGTCAATAGTGGAGTAAATTGTGACAGTGCAGTACTGCTGCCTGTTAATTCTGACTGTCTCTTCACATCATCCACATCTCTTCTACCTGACGATTCAAAATCACTGGTGGTATTCTGACTTGAAATTTGATTCTTTAATTGTCTGGAACTATCCTCTGGCCTATCGACACGTTGGGAAGTTAACTTCATTCTTTGTAAACCTTCCGGTGAAACATTCTCACGCAAATTCATTTGTAAGTAACTGCTAAGATCACCATCAGAGAGAACTTGATTACTATCACTGTGAATCTGATTGCAATGAGCTCCATCATGGGTTTGTTGTTCAACCATTTGATGACTACTCAAATCAATTCCATCTATTGAAGTCATTCTTTGATTGGAATACTGATCTGTTGTTGCGGCCACTGGAATAGATGCTGTGTGAGGTGATGGACCAAAATCAGCATCAGACAAGTCAATTAAATCTGGTGCAGCATCCATGTTGTGTAGTTTATTAAATGGTTCCAGTCTACTTTGATTTGCCCCATTTTTGCTTGGAGTACTATAAAATTGATCTTTGCTCATGGTTTCAATCCCACGGTTTTCTGTGAAAAAAATGAAACAAACATAGTTGATATCAAAACAAATGCTGTGTTCAACAAAGACTGAGGCTGTCACAAGAGATATGGTTTTGTGAAAGGACTAGATGTGGTTCAACAAATACATGTAGAAGAGAGAGATGCAATCATAACAGACAATTGCTCCATGATGTGATTCCAAGTATTCACTTGGAAAGGACAAAAAGAACTATCTGATTATAGACTTTACTGAAAGCACACCACTTTTGTTACTGGGAAGAATAGATATGTAATTTGTCTAAAGTGTTTATGTACATTTCCTGTGATGCTTTGTCATAGACAGCGAGGGAATATGAATGCATCTCTGCTGCATTTCCTTTTTAAGTAACCCGTTTCTAATCTTTTAATCCAATTGCTGGAAAGAGATTATCTTTGGGTAGGTTTGAGCTTTTAGAGCTTCATGTCTTTGTTAGAAATGTCATGAGTTCATGCATATTGGGTGATGTGAGTATGCAAAAAAGATTCATGTTGTTCACTAACAAGGGGCAAGATGGACGCCGCGACGAGCACTAAGAATTTGTCGGTTGTGATTTTGTAATTTAAGAATTGAGACCATTTCATGATAGTCACACCAGTACCATAATGGATATTCCAAAGGGCTATTCCATGTTACAGCTCTCATAACGGTATTATTACATCATGTTGCATTTTCAAGGTATTGATTGCAATCTTTTCACTTACAGCCGGTGATTGGTTGATTTAGGTTAATCAATATGCAAATTATTATGCTAATTATCCCCCCAACTCTGGAAACAAAAATTCTGGGGAGAAGACTGCAAATATTACAGCTGTCTCTGTCCAGCAATTCTGAAAAAGATTTAAGGCCAAATATGGGATTTTTGAGCTCATAATGCGTTTTGTTGAATGTAAGGCAAAGTCAAGATTTTTTTCTGTACACAGCCTGTTTTTGAAAGCATTAAAGAGAAAACTGGTTGTAAAATTTTAAGAGTTCACCTACCTTCTCTTCTTTCAAAATCATCTAACATTTTATCAAGGTCATCTGCATGTGCAAAGAATGTATCCATCTTCAAACTGTTAAGGCAAAAAGTATTGAAACATGATTAGGACAATAAAACTTCCATACAAAGTTAGTTTCCAAGGATAAATTTTCAGTGCACATCATACAACTGGACTAATAGCATTGCCGGTGATCATGTGATTGTACTATAACAGTATACAAAATCAAGTATGTTAACACAAAAAGGATTGTTCACATTAACCACAACAAGGTTTCAAATTTTCTATTACCTTTTGTTCGACTACCTTCTCACACAAAATTTTAATGCATTTATTATTTTCTTGAAATAACTTAATTTTTTGTTAGGTCATGGTCGACATCGGGTTTACTAAATTTCATCACAATCTAGAAGTTTCTTTCACCTCGGATGATGTCTTGCTTTAAAATGTTTTCAGTAAGTAATGTATGGGAGCCTCTCCAGAGAGTTATTTGAGTATGTTCGGGGCCTCTCTAGGAGTCTTTTGTCTCAAAAACATGTTCTTCTCTTGATTTTTATGCATCTTACTGATCACAGTATTCATACATTGAACAGGGTTGGTCTTATTCTGAAGACCTCTTTCCCTATAGCCTAGGTAATATTGTGAGGACGGTGTCAAAGAGTCACCAAAAGGACCAGTAATGCTAGCATTGGATGATTTCTTCACTATTTTTGTTTTTAATATCTACCTTAATTTCTTCTTCTACTCCCAAGATCACGTTGATATACACAGTATTCATCTTGTCAACTCACTACATGGCATATGTTAGGGGCTTCAACATACTACTATACTTTATACAACATCAACATTTTTTAAAAATGTAATTCACTATTGTATTTTTCACTTACATTTTCAAAACTTGTGGGTAATTTGAGTAAATAAGATGGAAAGAAACACTACATTAAAACAAAGAGTAGCCATAGCAGTAAATATTCAATGGCTATTTAAATCATTCACAATTCAATTTAAATACTTCACCTCTTATTGTCATAATTGTGCTGATTGAGTGATCCCACACAGGTAGTTTTGTGAAGTGATACCATACACAGGCATCAATCAATCAATGGCCTACAGTACATTTGCTGTTATTGCCTAACTTACAAACTTACACTTATAGTATACTTGTTCTCTTGATAAAATGTTTGCTTCAGTATTGCTGAATGCAAGCTCATAATACGAAAATGAATCTTAAGGAACTTTAGAGACTTCTACATACTGGTACAATGTGTAGAATATGTATTTCAAATCCTGCTATTTTGTTAATTGGATGACAAAATCTGGCCCTGTGCTGATGACTGGTTTTATAATATGAGGGTCATTTTTTGATAACTTTTGTGCTATTTGAATCATTCCCTGCTTTTAGAAAGTATATAAAATTAATCAATTTGTTTTGCGATAGAGTTGATAAACGTGCCTTTAAAATCAGGAGTTGGCTTATCCCATCAGCTTATTTTTATCTCTATTACCTCAATAGTCCATTGTATTTTCATGAACTTACATTCAATTCAGCATAACAGCAACTATCTTTTTCCAGACTGAAATGCTTTCCTGCTTGTTTTCACAAGTGTGTTCTTCACTATATAATCCACTGAACTTGCACCACATTTCTTTATGATTTGTTCAATCATGAAAACAATCACTGTTACATTAAAATTTAAAGTGAGCCATGACTCTATATAAAACTACTCAAAAAGGTTTGTGAGAATGATCAGGCCATTTTTACTTTTTTAAATATTAGTACTGGTGAGATCTAATATCAAAGAGATGATGACAGATAGAAAGTTTGATCTGGTGTTTACACTGTCAAAATGTCAGAACCAAATCTACATTTACCATACAGTGGCAAAATAACTGCCATTTGCTCCTGTATTAAAGGGACAAAGTCGGCCATTTTCTACAAATTTTTCGATAGCAAAATTCCTCAGTCAAATCAATATTAGACCCAAATAGTGACCGTAGATGGCTTAAAGGATATATAAAAGCACCTTCTTGCTCTTTACAGCAATGTTCAAGGCTTGCCTGGGCGTCCGGGCGATTTGAATTAACCGTCATGGTTGAACCCCATCACATAATAAATTAATGCGCTCACTACTTCAGATCATAGTTTGGAAGAGTGCATGAGCGCCTGTAACCTTCATACAATCTTCAGTACAATGGATAATGACGAACACACGCCAAAGTGAACTACTGTTATATACTGAAACTTACATGTAAAAGGGACTTTGCTCGTAAGCTTAACTATTTATCAAATGACACGGACTGTGAAACAGAAATAATACCGAAGACCCAATTGTTCAATGATAAAACTAAACCATTGTAAGATTGCTACCGTGTGTTCGTGATACTGATAGTGAAACAGTTAGATAGCCATACATTTTCTTTGCATTTTATGGTGAGCAAATCTTGATCATAAACCTGCATCTTCGTAGACTTTTACTTAGGGCATTTTTCTGCCATTCCATGTTTTTTTTCGAAACATGGCATGATCCAGATGATGGAACATTGAAACATCACACCCGGAGGTGCGAATGTCGGTGACAACGTGGAATCGCCGAGTACTATCAATCGTTGGTTACCTCTTGACACACAAAATCTGTGCGAATGTTACTGAACGGGGAAATTCACTTGCCACAGGGCAAGTGAATTTTCAATTTCACTTGTCCGGAAGAAAAATTCACTTGCCCTGAATTTCAGATGATTTAAGGAGTAAATGTGTATTGTTTTATTCATGTCATTGTAAAGAAACAGTAGCTGTAACATACTGATAAATTTGTGTCCTTATTCTGTGTATCAAAAATAATATCTTATGTAACGTATACATGCACAGTGTTTCAGCCAGCTTTTGCTAGCATGGGGACACAGTGACCCATAGTAGGTCTTAATGGGGACTGGACAAATTAAATTTTTGGGGGACATGTAATGTATTTCAATAAAACAACACCGGTACATTGTCATTGTGTGTCATCATGACCTGTTACCTTGTGTTAAATAGGCAAGTCAGGTAGGTGCACGTAGGGTAAGTATATAATAGGCCACCGGTGTTGTGTCAAATTGTGCCAATGTGAAACTTTCAGTATCATTTAGTTTACTGCTACCACGTGGTATGTGCATAAACTGCAGGGTTTCCCCAAGTCACGAAAATGATTAGCCAACTCATTAGCCAAATCAAAAATCTTGTAGCCACTTTGAGCAACTTTTAAACAGTTTATGATCTCAAGTGCAGCAACAGCTTTCTCGGCATTCAGGAGTTCCTAATTTTACAAATCAAGATGTTTTGTATGTTCTTCATGATAGTTTTTACATTAAAGAAATATTTGTTTAGTTTTTATTACATTAATTATCTGTGTTTTTTATGACATTGAAGGGATTGAAATACTTTTTCATTTCTAGTGGTAAACTTTTGCCAAAAGAAATAATTAGGTGGCAATTCTAAAAATAGCGCCAATGGCACTTGATCACAACTGGCACATTGTGAAACTACTCATAATTAATGAGGTACAATATGTGGCGTCATGCGGTGTCCCATCATACCATATACAGTGTTCTCCACGAGGGGTTTTTGACGGGCGGTGCGCCCGGCTTCTTTTTGTCGCCGCCCACCTTTAATCTCGCCCGCCCACCTTTAATCTCGCCCGCCCACCTTTGTTTTCTGTACTGTAGCTACCGGTATAGCCTAAACTGTTTTCACAGTCAGTTGTCCGAACAATATCTGAAAGCCTATTGTACAAAAATGACAGCAACTGACAACGTCGTGTAATAAAGAGGGGCCGTTCACACATCTGTCGGTTTGTTTTGCGACTGCATGCAATCCTCAATGTTCTCCCCAGGCCGTTTAACAGGATCGGCCCCGATCCTTTATTTTTTTCGCTCGATCCTCTTTCATATCCGCCGATACTTTTTAGTAAATGTGGTTGAAGACCTATTGTTTCTCAGCGGCGATTTTGTCACGCTTTTATTTCAGCGAGCTTTTAGTGTGAAACGGCCGTAGTGCCGATGAACATTGGCTAAGACTTCAATTCAAAAAGCTTGAAATGTGTTAAGCTGCCGACCGTACCGTACAGACTCCGTCCATTTCATACAACGGACACGGTACATGGCTCGGTGTTGCATTTTTGCCAGCGGGCACTCAGTCAGAGCATCTATACTATAGGCAACTACCATTGCCGCCCATGTCTCGTACTTGTAAGGATCCGAAGGTCAGGAAAAGTGATTTCGATCAGATGTGGCTAAATTCGTACGATTGGTTGACACAAATATCAGATGCAAAAAAGTATGGTACTTCGCGTGTTCAGGTCGTTGCGTATCCGAGCCGAGTTAGCCATTTTGAGATCCGTGTACGTCCACATGACGTTGAAGCCATGTGTGTCACTTCCTGTCACGCATTCGTAACTTGCATGCGATTCACTCGATTGACTTTGAGAAGCAGTTGCGTTTGATCAAGTTTCAAAATCCGTGACCGTTTTAAAATATTAAAGGCACAATGAAATGAAGTAAAAAGAAACTGCACGAGCTAATCATCCGAATACAACAGCTATGTACATACGGTTCTGTACTGTATAGTTCAAAGGTCGCGTGTGATCGAGATCAAGAGCGCCAGCGTACTCGCCACACAAACATGGATGGCAGCCTACGCCGCGCAGTTGTCAAAGTTTTGTACGTTTGCCGAACTATGAGTCGATGAAATTTCAAATCTTTCTCTTGGAAATACCTGGTATCATTTTTTCAGGCCTCTCTTTATTATGAATAGAGTTTTAAAGTCAACGTATGTTTCTCTGCAGGCATGCTCTGCTGACTCTGCATTGTAACTTAGTGCATTATTCAGTCCCGTATCAACTTGTCATGGACGCCGCACGTAAAAAAAGAAGTTCATGGCTTTACCAATCGGGCTACAGACAAACATATAGTAACAGAGGATCATATGA
>LD368991.1:10754-22360 GCA_001465055.1 Ptychodera flava
CCTTTTGATTTTTGTCATAGCTCAAAATCGTTCTCCCACACCTCAACCTGAGCCATGAACACCCCCACCAGTTTATGATATGACCCATCACAATGGCATGCCGTCAATGGATCTTGACAGACGGAAGTCTTGACAGCCGGAAGTTCTTGACAGCAGCATATTGGTTTTCAACTCTAATACCTTCTCTGTCTATAAATAGACACGAGAAGGTAATAAGCTATATTTTCTCAGTGCCTGGGTAAAGTAGACAAAACTTTAAGTCTCTCCGAGTGATTATAAATCTGTGATTTCGTCAAGACAAATCGTTAGCGCAAATCTGTTGTGATTGATCAAAAGAGACAGCGAAGTTTCAAAATCTGTGATCCCTTACAGATTTCGGATAAGATCGCGATATTAGAATCTCATTAGGCCAAAAAAAACCCAAATTATGCTGTTCCGATAACATGGTTTTTCAACAATAGGGTAGGTAGGTTGTTAGGACTTTTTTCAAAAATATTTTTATTTTTAAATATGCTTTTTTCGGGGGTTCAGGGCAGTCAAATACTGGCCAGAAGATTTCCAGAAAAATGTATCATACATATAAAAGGAAAAAACATAAAAGACATCCTCGTTCAAGCAAAAATCAAATGGCAAGTAACGAGCACCTGATTTTACTCTCTTTTCTTTCTTTTTTTTTCAACTTCCGTGTTTACGTAGCTCTAAAAGTTTAGGGTCGGCAGGTAAAAAATAGGGTAGGACGGGTTATCGGAACAGCACAACTTTTTGGTTCGGCCTTAGACTAAGTGCATCACGTTCTATTCTGGCAATTAAAAAAAAGAGCGGTGTCGATTTACATAGCAATACATAATGCACATATTGTTGTGCCGTGCAAATGAATTACGTGCAAATGAATTATATTTATGTAGTTATTAAAATATGAATGGATTTGTCCAAAAATGAACGAGTATCGTCATCTCTTAAAATCTCCTCGTAAAGGACTCTGTATTCTCAGTTAGTTGATAGCATCCGAACCTTCTGATAAAGCCAGTACTTGTCACTTTCTTTCGAGAACATCTGAAAAATATAAAAAAATAATACCCTGCATATGAGAGTGGAAAGTTACCCTTCACAAAAACTTTATATTGAAAATAATAGCCATTAGGTGGTACAATTGTAAATTTTGAAGAACACCTACATTAATTTAAATCTTAGGCAAAAATCAAAAATAAATAAATAAATAAATAAACTGTGATGTTCCGATAATTTGGTTTTCAATAATAGGGTGGGTAGGTCGGCAGGGATTTTTTTTTCTAAAATATTTTCATTTTTAAATATGCATTTTTCAGGGGTTCAGGGCGGTCAATCACTGGCCACAACATTTCCAGAAAAACGTATCACACATATAAAAGGAACAAAAACATAAAAGACGTCCTCGTTCAAACAAAAATCAAATGCCAGGTAACGAACACGTGATTTTATGGGTTTTTTTAATTTTTTACAACCGTGTTTACGTAGCTCTTAAAAGTTTAGGGTCGGCAGGCAAAATAATAGGGTAGGTGGGGTTATCGGAACAGCACAATTTTATTTTTTCTTTGGCCTTACATCCCGCAGTGCATAAATTACCGGTTTAATTTTCGATTCCCCGAGCGAACCATCTTCACTGAAGTCTCTGGAGAATTGATACAGTTGCTTGTTTTCAGGTACAAAATGCACCGTTCTCAACAAAATATCGAACTTTGACTATGACAAGCATAAAATGATGGATTTAAGGTCATATACGAGTAAGGTTTTTGCTTGTTAGTGCATCCCTTGATTTTACCAGTACCAAGATTGAACAAACATACTACAGCGGACTTTAATGGTGCCACCTATCAGCCAATTTGACAACTGGCCTTCACACTGACCGTGAGTAATCAATATTAAAACACGCACAGGGCAAACGAAGCTCAATGACTTTGATTTCAAACCCTCAACCGGAAAGTATTACAACGCGAAAATCCGAGGAGGAAATTATAACGTGAACGTCTCCCAAATGAGTTAAATTGATCATGGATGTAATGAATTGATGAACTCGATTTTGTTAAATTTGGAGTTCAAACTACTGACGGATTATTTAACGTTACAACAAACAGTTCAAAATACAATGTGCGTCTTTCATAGACACAGTTGCAATGGCGTAACCACGTGGTAGTAACATGCTATCGGTGCAAATTTACGCACAATAATCGAAATACAGTGTAGAGCGAAACTCCATAACGCAATTAGTTCCGTTTGCCTTGTCTTGTTTTAGTTTCAAAAGTATCTTGTATGTTTGATATTGCAATGCTGGTGTGTTCGGAATACATGAAAAAAATAATAGTTACAACAGAGTACGTAAATTACTACAGAATTTAATTTCCTTTCCTTTTATAAGATATAGAAATTCTCATCGTAAAAATTGCAAAAGATACGTACCGTTTTGACACATTGAACTTGTTCCATTGCGACAAGCGACCATTTGTAAATTTCATCGGAGCCATCTCCCGGAAGACGAATGCCATCGAAAATGGTGAGATACTCAGCCGGTTGTCGACAGATGCTAGGGTCTTTGACGGTTTCCTTCAGGCTAAGAATATCTAGTAAAATAAAGTTAGATTATCTGTACTTCTCGGTCTCTTTATCTGTTCAAATTTGACAAAAGTAAACGCCACTTTTACGGTTTTTTTTCAAAACTTATCGCAAGAAAATGACTGACGTAACAACGTATGGATGTGACCATTTTATGAACGATTACAAATTATTTATATTCAATTGGGCTTTTACAACAACGAAATGTCGGTTGTAGCTCGGCACAAAGTTCTCAAATACATTCGCAGACTTTACAACCATGGTCTTCTGAAGCATCAAATTTTTGAGCACAGGTGGATAGAGGGACTGTGATTTGAGTGTGAATACGGAGGCGAGGCTACTACTGTTAGACGAAGTTTGCTTTTTCATTAAACGTTTCTTCCTTAATGAATTGTTAATTTACCTAAATTAGGAGTTAAACGATAACCAATTTTCGCCACCACTAATTTAGATGAGGCACAGAATGTGATGCAAATGCTGAATTTTTCACTTTTTAAAATAAATATATGTTGAATTTCGTTCCCCTTGAGTATCATCTAATTGTCTAGTTTCGTTCTTTCAAAGTGTATACATGCATGTTTTGTAGTCTATATTTTGATGTAACATAAAGTGTTCAGCGGGATTTTAAAAATGAGTTGTAAGCTTATACCCGTATAGAGGACTATCAAACGATTCTGAAGTTTTCTTAAGGAGATTCACACGTGACGTACTTTCGGAAATCTCACGAAAAAATAGGTGGCCACCTTCAGTCATCCAAGTGAGTGCCTTAAGCGCAAAACGTTTTATTTCTTCATCTTCCATATACTGCAGCAGTCCGTTGGAGAATATCAAGTCGTAGCTGGAATCAAATTGCAGAAAAGAAAAAAAACGATTCCGTGTGACGGCGCATTGTCAGGGTTCGCTGATCACTGCGTCTCACGTGACTTGACTAGACGCAGCACTGTCAATGAGGCGGGGACCAGCCAAATTGTCAGGGAATAAGGCACGAAGGAGAGGAACCTCTCGTCTCGGTTACCCAGACTGCACTGCGAGGCTCTCATCCGGCTGCCGGATGAGAGCCCTGCAGTGCAGTCTGGGTAACCGAGACTGAGGAACCTTCGGTACATATTTTCTGGGCCTCAAAATCGTGCAATTTTTATTTGGTCTACAGCTTGTTTGCAGTGATTTTGAAAGCCCCAGACAAATGCATACTTTTACCGTCTTGTCATCCGGACGATCGAAACTTCAAAGCTAATTTTTCGCCACAAGTACACAATAAGAATGGCAGCCATTCTGAATTGTAAATTCTGATAAATGTTGAGTGATATGCTTCTCCAGCCCTACAATAATCCCTCTTATTCTTGATCATTAAAACATACATTCGTGTTTTCGAGATGCGGGTTACTTCAAAGTAGAGATATCATTATGGAAAGAGTGAGAAATGTGGCGTCAAATTTTGGCATGGTCCAAATTGGAAAAGAGTTGCTCTTCTCTATAGGTTTACACGGATGGAAAGTACAAAGGAACTTTCGGCAAAACAATGCATGTTTTTCTACTCTAATCTACTAAACGCTTCGACGGACAAAAAAACACATCTCCTTTTTATCTCTCTCAATTTTAAATATAGCTCAAAGTATATGTTAACATTTTCTCACCTATCAGCAGGAAATTCAACTTCTAAGATATCGGCTGTTAGAAAGTCAATATTTCTCATTGAACCATGGGATTCTTTGTTCATCTGTGTGCATACTTCCATCAAGTGCAAGGCAGTCACGTGTTTCGCTTTCTTTGCAAGTTCGACCGTGTAACGTCTATACAGAGATTGAAATAAAGCAACAGAATATAACCAGCAAATACGATATCAAGGCGACAATACTTTAAAGTACATTGTAAATAGATGAGAGTATAATAAATGTAATAAAACTATAAAATAAACATGTACTCACTAATAGAAGATACAGATACATACATACATACATACATACATACATACATACATACATACATACATACATACATACATACATACATACATACATACTCTAGATACCGTTCACTAACAAATGAAATCATTTTTCTTACCCAATGCCAGCACCAATGTCAAGTACATTTTTGCCGTTCAATGATGGGAGTACACAGAAGAATTCTGCCATTTCTAGTTTACTTAACTCCTCCGCTTTCGGTACGTTCAACACCTTTCTGATGCCATCACAAGTTTCCACACGTGCTTTCCAGTATTCCGTGCGCTTTGCCGACTGAGTGGCCGACTCTGGCGATCGTAAAACAATATCACAATTAGCGCTAGACATCACAAATAATACCTTTATGATCGCTATATAATAGCATTCACAGTATTCTCATACTTTTTGTTACTGAACAATTTCGTGTAATTAGCGAAGAGTGTCTTGAAGGTGTTATCAGGGAGGCCGATGTAAACCTTCTATTTATGACTCGTGTTGAGACTTTGGCCTTGTAAATGACACTTCAGGTTTGGCAGTCACCTTCTCCTCATTAACCTCTACTTATAAACTTCATTTCTGGCTTGAACTATCGAAATTTATTTGGTAAGGACCAGACCTTTGGTGAATCATGGTCAATTATTGCCCGAGCACCGAGTTGCTCTAATAGAAGCAAGTTATGAAGTCTATCGGAAAAGCTACACACAATCAATGCTGATAAATCTACGCTGTTAAACGAACGCTCTGAGTTGGTTTCGAAGTGTGGCCACAAAAATAAATATATTTATTGAATTTCAACACCACCAAAGACTGAAGTATAATGGTACGTCCCAACCATATAAATGATCAAGAAGACCTTCTCTATCTATCTATCTATCTATCTATCTATCTATCTATCTATCTATCTATCTATCTATCTATCCAATCACATATATATAGTTAGAAATACACACACGTGTGTGGAGATAGATAAATGTATATATGTTTTAAAATATGGTAAGGAGGAAGCATTTTCTCGGCTAAACTCTGTTTCAAGTTTTGCATTGTGTCCACAAAAATACTAATGTATTACATACATGTTGAATAAAAAATAACAAGGCATAAATGTCACCGCATGCTATCGTTTCTTTGTCAGTTTTGGCTGCAATTGTTTTTTACATTCTCACACTTCTTCGATAGATTATTGAAATGAACTGGTTGCTATGACGAACCTTTATCAGAAGCCATCTCTCAATACGATGTTGTGTTACAAGATTTTTCTAGAAAAAAAGCGAGAAAAGTTGAAAATTGTTAAGTAATTAATAGAAAGCAATTATGTAACGCATGCATTGTAGAAATGAAGATTATATCAAGTTGTAAACAACTGTAAAGATATTAAATTGAACATCCATGGTAATAACGTTATTTCATCTTGGGAAATGCATGTAACGGTACTTTAAAATTCCAGTAGATGTAACTTTGTGAGTTTGATTGTATTTTCCTGTATTTTTGAGTTCAGTTTGTAAAAGACGTTTCTCCTTCCAATCAAAAAGTCATGTTGAAATGAAGTGAAGTTCAACTTCATGTATGAACATGGAATATCCAGTGTTTAAATTGAATTCCAGTTCAGACTTGAAGTTATACATCAATAGCTGCTTTGCTTTCTTTACACAAAACGCTATTTTCAAGGCCAAAACCTTGCAGCTCTATACACTTTCGGTTGAAGGACGAAAAAAATTTAATATTCACCTTCTCGCCCAGAATGAATCGATTTTCTTATTTATTTAATGTCGTTTTCTATATATTTATTCGAAAGGTAAAATTCACTGTATTCCGAAGACACAGTATATCGTGATACAGAGATACAGAATAATCTGTCGCTGCAAATTGGCATTTACTCAGTTGGTATTTTATCACCACAAGGCGGCGTAGTGATACATTGGTTCAACCAGGAAACAGCCTGTCGGGCACAGCTCGTGGGTACGGCTGGTCACCGGAGGCATAAACATTTGTTTTTATTTGGCCTAAAGTCGATTTAATTTACGGATGTACCCCTGCTTAATCGGGATTCTCTTCCCTCAACATGCACCTTTTTTATTTAAATTGTGTGCCCCGGATTCCTTTTGAACAGGTCAACACTTTCCATGTTTAACGATGGATTTTGGGACAAACCATTGTGGTGAAAGGTTTCATGTGATTCGCATCACATCTGAACGCATAAATATATTTAGTTCACATTCACTTGCACCTAGGTAGCACACTTAATCATTCGAAGACGCCTTTGTAATTATACCATTTGTAAGTGTTATAGAATTCTTTAAATACATGTATTACACCCTGAGTTTTTCACTGTGAGTTCAGCTTCGCCTCGGAATACGCTAATTATGTAGCAAACATACCTACTTTAATTGAACATTGAATGGTGGAATTCATTTTAATTTAATTAAAATATAAAATATCTGTTGTCCACTTACACATGTTGACTGCATTAACTTGCATGGTACCTGAAACCCGGGTCCTTGCCTGACCAACTCGGGTGACAAACAGAACACTTTTAATCCCCCAAGGTGTGTATGTTCCATTGTTATGTTTATCTAATCCAACTGGTGCCATTGTATGAAAGGCAGGTCTGTGAAATTGATCTCCTGATAACTAAGTAGGGTATTCCTAAGTTAATGGAGCTTTCCCGTAACGAAATTTGCCTTCGGGGTCTGACTCATCAAATGCAGATTAAAATAGTACAAATGACTGGTGCATTCTTAAAATAGGACGCTATTTACCCCACCCCACCCCGTATGTACGAGAGACTATACCAATAGTAATAGAAAAGAGAAGACAAGACTGTCGACAATCTAGCTGTAATATCGTGAAAGGTTAAGAGCACGCTCTCACACGCACAAAAAGCAACATAGATAAAAAAAATAAAAAAACTTGCAAAAAGCAACTAAAACCGACGAGAAGTTTAAAACAACTACATCGACTTTGAGCTTGCTTTTCACTGCCAGATGGTAAAGCATTACAAGAGAATTTCGACGACAGTCAATGATGTTTTTCTGCCATTTAACGATACGAGAAACTGACCTCTGTATTGACAGTCAAATTGCCATACGATACAACGATATGGAGGATTAAAACACTGAGCTCGCAATGAGGACCGCTTCACCATTTCTAAAACACTTTCAATTCTTTTGTTACCAAAGGATTGTTATTCGGGAATACACTTACTGATTCAATTTGTACCACAATTTTTTCGCAAAAACTTCACATAACAAGAAACTGTATGATCAACGTTCTCATGAATATTATGGGTTCGTGTAGTGTTTTTTTTCTTCATTAAAACTATGCATAGCAAGGGTATTGTAAACCTGTTTAACTTTTTTTACTATTTCGTAGCACTGCTGGTTATAAATGCTGCACGAAATAGGTGTTTTCAGTCAAGTCACTCTTGATTGTGGGTTCATAGCATAAGAGGTTGTATCGTTACTTTCAAGTTTACACCCGGGGGGGGGAGAGAGNNAGAGAGAGAGAGACAGACAGACAGACAGACAGACAGACAGACAGACAGACAGGCAGACAGGGTGACAGACAGAGGAAGACAGGAAGCAAAATAGGTATACTTACCGACAGACGTAAGGTGTAGATTGGATTCATTTAAACTGGTCCAGCAACGGGTTATTGTTTATGGTATTATATGATACCATTATATCGATGTATTGATGGCGCAAATAGAGCTATCTGATTGGTCAAGACCTCAAAATAGTGCTATACTCGCGATAAAGGACAATTAATTGGAACACTCCCCAGCTCTCGGCTTGAGTAACATTCGTTTTCGATGTTTCACAAGGTAATTACGATATACTAGTATGATAGCAATAAACCAGTTCAACAACGATATACCACTATATCTTCGCTCCTCGTGTCAGTAAACCCAAATCAAGCGAGTTCATTCCGGTCAATTCGTTTTTCCTTAATATTTTGGCAGGCGAAAAAAGTCCTTAGGCCTGGAAAGTATGATCACAGAAAGCTCTTTACTTCGACCCTGTTCGCCATGAATATTTAATACAGAGATTCAAGTATTTTAGTTCTGTATAGTCATCTTCATTGACAGTAAGGTGGTATGCGCCTCGAAAGTGAAAGACTTAAACTTTCGCTAAAACTTTCTTTAGGGAATCTTTCAACACGGATCGTGTGTTTTTTAAAGTGATTCTGTTTTACACGTTGGGAGTGTTTAAGTTACAGTGGCGGGCAGATCGAGTACGCGGGATCAATAGATCCCGGGGATAGATCGAGCCGAAAGCAGACTACCCAGCTCACGAGCGCCTGTGTAGAACAGCAAAGGACGCCCTCTGTATGTCTGATTTTAATCAGATTGCGCATGTTGTGCATGATGCTTCTGACTTCTTCCGACTGACCATTATTGGGCGTGGAGATAACTTTACTTTCACCCCAAAACACTAATCGATAATCCGGCGCAATTCTAGATTATCGCGTTTGCCAGGGTGGGATAAACCGTTTTTGATGGTATTGAGTTCACTGAGTTCGTTGACTTCATCGACTTCTGCACATGCGTGTAAGTGTGTCTGGTCACCTGACTTCGTCTTGCAAGGAAAACAATCCACGGGCCGTTGAGCTCGAGGTAGATGTAGCGCCTGGCAGTGCATACAGTGCCTCTCCCAACGATCATCATGGTATCTGCTGCATATTTTACTGTTATACTTACGATTTTCATTGCCACGTCACTGGTATCGTGCCTTTCACCTCAGGTTGTTGGCGAGGATGTGCTATGGCATTCAAACGAAGCAAACTTCAAATATTACCGATCGCCGATAACTGTCCGTCTTCCGAATGACGACCTGCTGGCCTTCGCAGGTGCTCACAAATCCAGCGTCAGCGATATCAACGCAAAGGGACTAGCTATGCGGCGATCAACAAAAGCTGGACGATACTGGAACCCAATGGAAATAATTTTCGAAGATTTGTCAGTCGAAGAAGGGTATCTGAACTTTGGGGCGGCGGTGGTTGACCACGAGAAAAATGTCACAATGTTTCTGTACTGCTACTGTCCGCACAGGCAGTGTGGCCCCGGCGTCATACCCGCTAACTTCATCACAAGGAGTTATGACTTTGGATACACGTGGTCTGAGCCAGAGGATTTGTCTATAAAAAACCCAGCCTTTAAAAATTGGCCTTGGTGTCCGGGCCCAGGATACGGGATCAAGAAACGTCTTGCCCCAGCCAAGGGTAGACTGGTTGTATGCGGCCATACAGTGGACAGAAACAAACAGGCGTCGGAGATATTGTACAGCATCTACAGTGATGGTAGGGCATCGGTTTGTGTTTGATGACATTGGCTTTACTGTTTTTTATAACTACCAACACCACATAGTCTTCTTTCAACTCCAAAGACCATGCCAACCCACGGACTATATAGAATAAGAATAATTACAACTTTCTATTTTCCCAGATCACGGAGAATCCTGGAAGATAGGTGGATCACTGGTAGGTTTGCCGTACAAGGTACCAAAGCGTACTGGAGATTTCATGCCGGATGAATCTCAGGTAAAAGCAACACATTTACACTTGACTTCGACTTGACCAAGAAATCCTTCATTATCTCCACAACTTAGTATACAGTCACCTGTAATCTAAATATGCCCATATATGTGGTCAAAGGGAGTTCCTTGGTTTTCAAAATGCCCATGTGAGGGCGCTGTTTTTAAAAAGCGGCCACCCGCTTAAAATCTGTGATTGGTTAGATTTTCTCTTTCCATGGTAACTGTGGCAAAATTGGAACAGGTGACAGTATACCTTTAAGGTCAAGATCTTCCAAATCAATATGTAGGAATCAAGAACCCCAATAGGTAGCCATGACATCCTTCCTTTACTCAGTGTTTTAGCTTAGGTTTGAGTGCATAGTTATTATGTAAATGGTATAGGACCCCCGGTAACATTGCTGTCATATGCTATAAATAGAATTGCATTGATATACTGTGAACCCCAGGATAATTTATCTAGGTACCACCCTTAAAGGGTCTTTCTTTAAAAAATGGTGCGGCGACGCGCATTTTTGTTATTTTTTATTTTTTTGCCTCAAGGGAGGGAGGAGGGTCAGTTTTATAGTTTTATCAATATAGTCACATATATACTGTTCATGCAGTCACTGATCATGCCCCCCAAAGAATTTTCTCTTTCTCTTCAGCAATTTTGGTTTGGTGTCAGCCACGGCCGCCGGCCACAAACAGAAAAAAAAGGGTAATGCGCTGTTGTTCAAGTGACACGCGCGCTGACCAGAAACATTTCTTTTCTTTTTTTTGGCCTAACCTGCCCCTTTAAAACAACTTTCACTGTCATTGTTGATCTGATGTTCCATATCTAATATATAATATTGTTCTGATTTAAGCCCAACTTTAAAAAAATAGGTACGCCACTCCTGGCAACTTTTTTCAGAACAGTAGCTTTTACGTTTGATTATTTTTCACTAGTTTTTGTTTGTAATGTCAACCATAGTTTCGTGTGCTACTCCCTAATGAATGTTTAGATACACAGTATTCACCTTGTACTCTCAGCCTGTACATGTATAGTAGAGTCCATTGTTGTTGTTGACAAGTCCAGTATAAAATTCAAATGTAAACGGTATCAGTACATTTTACATGTGTACACACTGTGTTGACAAGGTGAATAGTGGGTGTTTTAACCCTTTAAGTGCCAAAGTCTATTTTTCCCTCCTTTCATAAAATAAACCCCAGTCAATTTTTCTCAGACTTTTGCCAAAATTTTGGGAAAAAAAACTGTAGCAAATGAAATATGATGTACATTTGGTCCAAAATTATCAAAAGATTAATGAAAATTTCATTGAAATTGGTAAAATTTTGCACTAAAATTTTGGCCGGAGAAAATTACAGCGCTCAAAGGGTTAACATGCTTTCAGGAGTAGAACAAGAAGTTGCAGTTGACTTACATGTACATATTATATACAAAAATTGAGAAAAAATGAAGGTGCCTTCCATAACAAATATATTGTAACACCCCCTTAAGACCCCCTAAAATAGTGTTAAATTGTAATATGTTGTAGCATGGATTGCTTGCTCTTTTGATACATATGTG
>LD368991.1:22366-34397 GCA_001465055.1 Ptychodera flava
GGCAATGCGCATCTCAGGTAAAATGCACCTGGGAGACTTACCTAGTATATATCTGGAGTCTCAAACTTTTACTATGATTTGTTTGGGCTAATTTGAAGCTCATGGAGAGTGTAAAATTTTCACTGACCAATGATTGTAAAAATTGAAAATTTAATTTTTCCTCCATAGAGTTAACACAGGAGTGGTGTCCATTTTGAAATGCAGGTGTCAGTATTATTTGGTAATTTTTTTTACTAGTATCTGTACCATATTTTGCACGGGGACCCCTGACTTTTATTCTTGATTTTGAAAAGGAATGATAAAAAACTTGCTTACAGAAAGTTCCAGCAAGAAGTTTAATTTGAGGCTTGAAGTACCTTAGCCCTTAAAGCGCTGTAATTTTTCCCACCAAAATTGTAGTGCATTATTAGCAAATTTTTATGAATTTTTCTGTAATTTTTTGATAATTTGGAACCAAATGGGCATCACTTATCAGCGACTAGAGTTTTTTATCAAAGTTTAGCAAAGATCTAAAACTAATTGACTGGTATATATTTTATAAAGGTGCCAAAAATTGACTTTGGCCCTCAAAAGGTTAATGTAGGTATCATTTCATCAGGTGTAGGACAATAAATTAAGACAATATTTTTTCGTGACAGGTTGTTGAGCTTCCTGATGGTACCATATTGATGAACTCCCGCAATCAGTTCCATTTTCACTGTTCATGTCGTATCATTTCGAGAAGTTTTGATGGAGGACTGTCATTCCCTATGCTGAATGTCTCAGTGGATACAGCTCTTGTGGATCCAGCTTGCGACGGAAGCGTCATCATCCACAATGGAATCATGTTCTTTTCGAATCCTGCTAGTTCCAGGGGACGTGAAAACATGTCAGTGAAATGGAGCCTGGACTACGGTGCATCATGGGAAGGCAGTTTGACCATTTACTCTGGTGGGAGTGAATATTCAACTTTGACACCAATTGATGATAACCATATTGGTTTGCTCTATGAAAAGGATGGTTACAAAGAAATATCATTTGCAAGAATTCAAATCCACTGATTATTCACCAGATTCCAATGTTCCAAGCGAAGTCAGGAGACAATGGCAAGAGAATGCTACATATATGTGACATTTGATGCATTGAATCTTCAGTGTTTTTAAGGGTAGAATGTGCCTTAGGGACAGATATTCAAACTCTCAAACTTTTACACTACATATTTGGTCTACCATTTGTGGGAGCCGATTTTGAAGCTCATTGAGTAAATGGTAAGAGGTCAGATACAGTAAAAATGCCACCACCAGACAACGTATGCAAATTATCCTAACTTCGTCCTTAATCCTATGAGTGCCAAAATAAATTTTTGTCTCCTTTATAAAATTTACCCAGTCAATTTTTTTTTCTAATTTTTGCGAAACATTTGGATAAAAGGTTGAAATGTGATGTCCATTTGGTCCAAAATCATCAAAACAATTACAATAAATACCATAAAAATTGGTAAAATGTTGCTCTAAAATTTCTGTGGGAAAATTTACCGCACTCAAAGGGTCAACCTTAGCCCATAGAATCAAGGCAGTAAATGTTCAATGGGGTGATTATCCTCATACAGTACAAAGGTTTTTGTTTAACTCTTAGCATTCTAGGATAGTCACCCCCGTACAGTTACCCACCAGACATTAGCCCTTACCCATTCTAAGCTTTGTCCCAACTCATCAACAGGAAATATCTGGATTCGAAACATTCAGGGGCTTGACTGCCCTGATATCTATGTTGACAGATTTCAACTTTTTGTTCATGGTATCTTTACGCCAAATACTTTCACCTTCTGTAGGGAAAGATGGCAGAAAATGTACTTCCTGTCTTCCACAAATTTTTGAACAAATAATTTTTTTCTCCCAATATAATGATTTCTTTCTCCAGAACTGCTGTAGCGTTCCTCCTCAATTACATTTTTAACCCAAAGATGATCCATTTATTTACATTTCATATCTTTCAATGAATGAGTGAATACTTTTAAAAATATTTAGCAACCGGCGAATTCATCACTCAGGAAATATCATAAATGAAAATAAATGAAATATCATAAAATATCATAAAATAAAAATAAAATAATTAAAATAAAATAAAATAATAAAATGAAATAAAATAAAATATCATGAAATTTCATAAATGAAATATCATTTAGTTTGTCACCATGGACCTACCAAAGCAGTACTTTTACACATATGCTATAAACTTCTGAAGTAAAATTTACGCTTTTCTCACAAATATGTACACAGCTGTCAGGCATTGTCAGTTGTTGAGATTTAATAGAGTACAATTTCTCGAAACTTTCAGAACCATTCACTCTGTGCATATTGACATTTAGGCATCCTCAAACCCATTCACAGTTTTTTGGACCAACACTCTTATGCCTCAAGGAGAGATTTTTAAACTTGCAAATTTTACAAAATTTCTCTGTGTAAAATTCTTGTTTCACAAATAATACAGTATATACATGTAAAGAAAATATGTAATGATTTGATCAGTACTTGAATAAAGTGCAACATCTTGTTTAAAAAACATTTATTTCGATATATTTTTTTCGTACTTTGTAATTTTAATGAGTGATCATATGTTTGTTTCTGCACTGGCACTTCATACAATGAAAATTCAAAAATCTTCCACACAACCCCAGGATATCAAATGGTCCACCCCTTGGTATTGACCATGTTTACATAAAGAGATACAATGGCCAGATGGCAGGAAGTGTAAAATATGTCAACTATTTACAACAATACTCCTAAACATTGAAAAATTATGGAATATATTTGTAAGAGATGAAACCTGATAAAATCACCTTCAGCTGTGCTTTCTAAAGATTTTTTACCGCATTTCAACACCAAATACACTTTACCATATCAAATGCTTACTAAATAATCACATTATGTACTGTTAGTTTCTGTAGTGTATAAAATCGCCAAAAATAAAATCTTTTTGCAATATTTGTTAATTTTGTTCACATCAACACAATCTGAATAAGTTATGGTACTAGTGTAATCTTCATGCCAAATTTCAACCAGCATTGGAAGGGTAATTGTTAAGATATTTTTTTTTTACCAAGAACAACAAAGAAATATGAAAAAAGAGATCACAATTGTTCATCTCATTCTGACATGGCAATATATGTATGAGAACATTTGTAGGGATTTACAAACCAAATTTCAAATCAACACAGTGGACTATTTCGATAATTTTTTTCTGTCAAAAATTAGCAAAAAAACTTCAGAAAACTACAAAAGTGAAGATATTTCTCTGAAAATTTAAAACAAGCGACCTAAGAGCCACTAGAGCTCCTTTGTTTTATTTAGAGAATAACTTTTTGTGACGCATGTGTTGATGAAGGAGGAAATCTTTGATAACCCACTTGAGAGGACCTGACCAAAATGCAAAAATAGATGCAAAAATAGGTAATAGAAGATTTCATCATAATTTGAACATATTAAATTAAAATCATCCGTAGGAACATGTCCATTAAATATCAAAGCTATCAGACAAGTTTTTGAGAAACAAATTTTTTGACCAAAATGGCAAAATTGCCCCAAAAATACAAAATTGAAGATTTCATCCTAATTTAACATAATATTGTGATAAACCCTAGGAACTTGTATACCAAATATCAAAGTTATCAAACGAGTTGTTTTTGAGGAAAGAAATTCACCAAAAATGAAAAAAATTGCCCCAAAAATAAAATTGCAGATTTCATCAGAATTTGAACACATTACATTTAAATCAACCTTATGTACTTGTATTACCAAATTTCAAAACTATCAGATGGGTACTTTTTGGAGAAAAAAACATTTTTAACCAAAAATTTGGGAAATTGCCCCAAAATTACAAATATGAAAACTACACTACATTTTACACACAATTGACAGAGATCATCCCGAGCAATCGGACAAGCTGTTTCAGAGAAGATTTTTGGACTAAGCCTGAAACGTTACACCAAAAAATAAAAACATGCCAATTTCACCCCAATTTTTACAGACCTAATTTAGAATACCTAAAGGAACCTGCATATCAAATTCCAATCCTGTCTGACTTACGGTTGCAATGTTTAAGCAATGCGCAGGATTTTTCTTTTTTCCCTTCATTTGCATATTTTTGACACTGAAATGTTCATTTAAACAAATCCACATCTCCACCCCTGGGTGCACCTGTACACCAAATACTAAGATGGTAAGTACAGGGGTTCAGGAGTTTTTGATGTGGACGGAGACACACATACATAATACATACATACATACATACATACATACATACATACATACATACATACATTCATACAGGCAGGCAATTTTCTAACCTATAAGAATAGCGTCCATCTGCACATAGTATCTATGGCCATATGGTAGCTAAAAAGTTGAAGCACTGTGGCGTCTCTACACGAGTATCAATGTAAATCCAGCGGACCTAACATTTTTGTCAACACCTGGAATTCGGACCCCTGGATTCGCCCAGCCATGCTTCCAGGGTCATACAGTGATGGGCACGGGCAATTAGATCGAAGACGCAAAGTCTGTAATAAGTACTTACCTGCAGTTCTGTAAATGACAGGTGCCGCCAACTAAGCTGTTCGTGCAAAAAGGTGTTCGTGCGAAGTTTTTCAGCGGGCGGGCAAATTTCAAAACTAATCAGCGGGCGGGGAGAAAATATCGATATTTACTGTGGGCGGGGAAGAAACAGCGGGCGGAGAGAAAATTTTTGACAGTGGGCACCGGAAAATACGTAGTGGGAGGGGAAAGCGGCGTGGTTGATAGAACTTTATGAGAAATTAAGCGCCTAACTTAGAGGGGCGCAATGTTCCAAGTATCCTGCTAACTACTGGCATGGTTTTGTGTTGATCTGGGTTGCCTAGTGGGCATCTAGTTGGCAATGGGGAATTTTAGTAGTGGGGAGAGGGCAGCGGGGAGCTTGAATTGTTGTGGGGAGCGGGGAGCGAGCAGACTGTAGATACCGGAGGGCAGTGGGCATCAAAATTCAGTGGGAGGGCACATTTTCAGTGTATGCCAGTGGGAGGGCAGTTACGAACAGCTCTCACTTTCCCCTCCAAATTTTAGGTCAAGGTCAAAAATAAGAAAAATCGGTATATCAGCCTGCAAAACATGTTTTGCGATGATTTTGCGAAATTCATGAAATTCACCAGTTGGCGGCACCTGAAATGATGAATTCGACCGCTTTTAATCGATCCGAAATTGACAAGGAATTGGCTTGAGGTGTGCTTTAATGTGTCAATGAAATATATTTTACTAATATCTGAATATTAATCCCCGCTTGTTTACTTCACATATGGGAAAACCCCAGCTGTATGTCCACAAGTCCTTGACCGATGGATGTACACCCGTGGCCACTTTATTTTTGGTAAAGCCCGTCTGGCGCAAACAAAATTCTGTCCCAAGAAGGGTGATAAAACGGTTACTCTTACTGTATATAAGACGTGATAACGATTTTACTATCAGTATCCCCGTGGACAAAAATAATAGTTTTGTTTCTGGTCATTGACATGTGGCAAAAATGATGCGGCGACGCGATTTTTTTCTTTTTAATTTTTGGTGGAATTTGATACATTCCCCCTTTTTTCCATAGGGGCAAATGAAAAACAGGGGAAAAAAAGAGTTGACGCGCACACTCTTAAGTGATGCGCGCGCTGACCAGAAACAAATCAATTTTTTTTGGCCTTCAGCCTGAAATTTCGACAGAGAACCAAAACAAATCTGTTGAGTTTGGTGGACTCCTTATCAGTTCTTGGACAACAAAAACAGACAAGTTTAGGTAAACGCGAGGTCATATAGCACACTCCTCTGCTATTAAAGTTGCTGAGTAATTACTTTGGTCTGTTGTATTAGAACGTTATCCCAATCCCGACAGAGGGGTGCCGATAGTGAACCTTACATTTATTATACCGACCACCACTTTTTAGCTCCGCTGTCAGCGACGCGGAGCTTATCAAATAGGTTGATTATCCGTCGGCGTCCAGCGTCCGTCGCCGTCAACAATTGCCTTCTCCTCTGAAAGAACAAGTCCTATTGCTTTCAAATTTTATATGCAGTTCACTTGGGGTGACCTCACTTCAGTTTATTCAAATCGTGGTGAAATTTGCATATTTGTATTTTGGGGGCATTTTTTGGTGTTTTTGGTAAAAAAATCTTCTTCTCTGAAACTGCTTGTCCGATTGCTTTGAAATTTGATATGCAGTTTGCTTAGGGTGAGTTAAATCAGATTTGTTCAAATGGTGGTGAAATTTTGCATATTTGTATTTTTAAGGCAATTTTTGTCATTTTTGGTAAAAAAATCTTTAAAAATCTAACTACTGGTCAGATAGCTTTTATATTTGGTACATATGTCCCTAGGGATGATCTATTTCAGATTTGTTCAAATTGTGCAGAAATATGCGAATTTGCATATTTAAGGCAATTTTTGCCATTTTTGGTCAAAAAATGTATTTCTCAAAAAGTAGTGGTCTGATAGTTTTGAAATTTGGTATACAGGTTTCTATAGATAAACTAAGTAATATATATTGAATTTCTGATGAAATCTGTAATTTTGTATTTTTGGGGCAATTTTTGCCATTTTTGGTCAAAAAATGTGTATTTCCAAAACTACTCATCCGATAGCTTTGAAATTTGGTATAGAGGTTTCTACAGATGAACTTAATGATATTTGTGGAAATAATGATGAAATCTGCAATTTTGTAATTTTGGGGCAATTTTTGCCATTTTTGGTCAAAAAATGTATTTCTCATAAAGTACTGGTCTGTTAGCTTTGAAATTTGGTATACAGGTTTCTACAGATAAGCTTGGTAATATATATTGAATTTCTGATATAATCTGTAATTTTGTATTTTTTGGGCAATTTTTGCCATTTTTGGTCAAAAAATGTGTATTTTCAAAACTACTTATCTGATAGCTTTGAAATTTGAGATATAGGTTTCCATAGATGAACTAAATGATATTTATTGAAATAATGATGACATCTGCAATTTTGAATTTTTGAGGCAATTTTTCCCATTTTTGGTCAAAAAATGCGTTTCTCAAAAAGTACTGGTGTAACAGCTTTGAAATTTGGTATACAGGTTTCTATATATGAACTAAGTGTGATATTTTGAAATTATGATGAAATCTGCAATTTTTATTTTTTGGGGCAATTGTTGCCATTTTTGGTCAGAATATTTTATTCTCAAAAAACTACTCATCAGATAGCTTTGGTTGACATGTTCTTAGGGATGATCGGATGTGATATTCAAAGTATGATGAAATCTTTAATTATGTATTTTTGCAGCTTATTTTAGCCACTTTTTTCTGGCCACTGCATTGAGTTTAAGATTTCCACCTTGAACATGTGTCAAAAATAGTTATTCTCTACATAAACACAGCGGAGCTATATCGGCCGCTAGGTCGCTTGTTTTTTCATACAAACAGAATCTAAGTTTGCATCAACTGGGCTTAATCAACAGTAAAGTGGCCACGGGTGTATATATCGGTTTTGAGAGCAACACAGCTGTTGAAATTAATGATAGATGTATAAGCACAAAATCGGAAATTTGATGGTAGCGTTCAGTTTTCAAGACAAGAAATACTGTTCTTTGATGGAGTAATTGCTAATAAAATCAATAAATTTAGTGCTTTTGATGTTTTGTCAAACCATACAACAAATTATCTTCTTCTTCTCCTGGCCTACGTCATCATGATCACGATCATTATCATCGTCGTCGTCGTCATCATCATCATCGGCCAAAGACCAGATTAACTTTCTGAGAGTGCACACATATAAGCGCCCTCAATGTTTGATCTGTGTTGCATGGACGCTAACTTTACAGTACGCCAGTCATCTGAGCGGGCCCACTCGGTGACCGATGGAAGGAATTGGCAGTTGAGCGTAAAGTGGAGCGCACAATCATCTGTGTCATCATCAAAATCATCGTCGTCACCATGTCTCAATCGTCAAGGGTTCAAGTCGTTCTTACGTAAAGGAAGCGACAACTAACATCACAGTTTAGCAATAAGCGACGACATCAAAAGTTAAATGTCTGATAAAAAACTTCCACCCCACCCCAACCCATGAAACTAACTTGTTGAATGTTGATCAGAGTTTCCCGAAACTTCGTTACTGTGATACTTCCAATCATACTTAAACATACTCATGATGGGTCACATTGCAAAGACAACATTATTCAACTGAAAAAACACCTTTATTTCATTCAAAAAACTTATTGATCTGTCACCATGAATTTACCAATATCAATTCATCAGAATTTGAATACATATCACATTTAAATCAACCTTATGAACTTGTATACCAACTACTAGTATTACAACTATCAGATTGGTACTTTTTGGAGAAAAAACATTTTTGTCCAAAGATTAGGGAAATTGCCTCAAAATTACAAGTATGAAAATTTCACTACATTTTACACACACTTGACTGAGATCATCCAGAGGAACATGGATACCATCATTCAAAGCAATCGGACAAGCTGTTTCAGAGAAGAGTTTTTGACTAAAAATTGAAAAGTTACCCCAAAAATACAAACATGCCAATTTCACCCCAATTTTTACACACCTAATTTAGAATACCTAAAGGAACCTGCATACCAAGTTCCAACCCAATCTGACTTTAATACGGTTAAAAAGTTTTAGCAATTCTCAGGATTTCTCTTTTTTTCCCTCATTTGCATATTTTTTTACACTGATACGTTTATTTTAACAAATTCACATCTCCACCCCTGGGTGCACCTGTACACTAAATGCTAAGATGGTAGGTACTGCGGTTTAAGAGTTTTAGATGTGGACGGGGACACACACACTAACACATACATACATACATACATACATACATACATACATACATACATACATACATACATACGTGCGTGCGTGCGTGCGTGCATGCATGCATGCATGCATGCATGCATACATACATACATACATACATACAAACATACATACATACATACATACATACATACAAACAGACAGGCAATTTTTCTAACCTATAAGAATAGCTTCCATAATTGCACACATATCTATGGCCATATGGTAGCTAAAAAGTAGAAGCACTGTGGCGTCTCTGGACGAGTATCAATGTAAATCCAGAGGCCCTTACATTTTTGTCAACACCTGGAATTAGGACCCCTGGATTCGCCTAGCCATACTTCCAGGGTCATACAGTGATGGGCACGGACAATTCGATCGAAGACGCAAAATCTGTAATAAGTACTTACCTGCAATTCTGTGAATCATGAATTCGACCGCTTTTAATCGATTCAAAATTGCCAAGGATTGCCTGTCAAGAGGGGGCCAGGTGGAGTCCTTTACGAAAATATTTAACGTGACAAACATCGGCGTGACGTGAGTTTATCATGGGAAGGTCACATGTATAATATGTCAATGAAATATATTTGACTAATATCTGAATATTACTCCCTGCTTGTTTACTCCTCATATGGGAAAACCAAAGCTGTATGTCCACAAGTCCTTGACCGATGGATGTACACCCGTGGCCTTTTTATTGTTGGTTAAGATAGAGCTGTATGTTGCCAACAGTTTGTTTCAAAGCAAGATTTCTAATCAAAGATGACAAAGAAACCCTCTCATGCTATTTATTTTCAAAAAGCAGGGACTCTAAAGTCTAGTATGGTAGCAGTAGTTTACTCGAAGGATGAAGGGGTGTATTTTGGGGGTAAAAAACCTTAATTTTGGTATTAATGGTAAAACTTGACGCTTTTTTCTGAAATGTAATAATTCACTTGAAAGAAGAGTATATTTAGAAAAAATGACTATTTCATGTTGCATTATCTATCCTCATTCTAAAATGGCAAGGGTTGAAAGACTGACACTCAGAAAAACATTATTAAAATCATGATTAGCAAAATTAAATACCTGTTATTCAAAATGTAAGAACTTTATTGCCAAACAAAATAAAGAACATAATGTGAAAATTTCAGCAAATTTGACTCAGTCAGAGTCGAGTTGAATTCTTTGGAAATTTTGAAATTGAGAGGAAAAAGAAGCCAGGAAATCGGCTGATTTGCATACATCCATAAATTAACACTTCTTTATCACGCCACATACGACTGATTGACAAACTAAAAGGTGAACCCAATCAATATTTTAATCTTGGGTTCACAAATTAATTAAAATTGAATGAATATTTGCAAAAAAGTTATTTTGGGGGCAAAATTTTCTGTGTTGGGTGCAGCGCCCCCTTAAGACTGTCTGGCGCAAACAGATATTCTGTCTACAGAAGGGTGATAACACGGTTACTCTTACCATATAAGACGTGATAATCATTTTACTATCGGAATCCCCTTGGGCACGATTAGCCTGATATTTCGATATAGAACTAAAAAAAACCTGCTGAGTTTGGTGGAATACTTATCAGTCCTCGGACAATAAAAACAGACATGTTAAGGTAAACACCAGGTCATATAGCAAACTCCTCAGCTATTAGGCCTAAAGTTGCTATATAATTACCTTCGTGTGCCAATTACTCAGACGTCTGCTGTAATAGAACGTTATCTCATTCCCTACAGAGGAGTACACCGACCGACCGCCACTGTTTTTCTTTCATACAAACAGAATCTCAGTTTGCATCAACTGGACTTAATCAACAGTAAAGTGGCCTCGGGTGTGTATGACGGTTTCGATGAGCAACACAGCTGTTGAAATTGATGGATGTATAAGCACAAAACCGGAAATTTGATGGTAGCGTTCCGTTTTCAAGACGAGAAATACTGTTCTTTGATGGAGTAATTGCTAATAAAATCAATAAATTTAGTGATTTTGATGTTCTGTCATAACATACAATAAATTATCTTCTTCTTCCCCTGTTCTACGTCATCATGATCACGATCATCACATCATTATCATCATCGTCGTCATCATCATCATCATCATCGGCCAAAGACAAGATTAACTTTGGAATTTTCTGAGAGTATACACAGATGAGCGCCCTCAATGTTGATCTTTGCTGCATGGACGCCAACTTTGCAGAACGCCAGCCATCGGACGTTTCAGAGATGACATGTTTATGGTTTACAAAGGAACAGAACGTGAACTTCAAACATGTGTCGGGTAGTGCAACACCCTGCACCCCACGTTCAAATTCACATTTGAACATTCTATCGACAAAATCCCATACCTTGACCTTGTGGTCTTCAAAGGTCAGAGAAATATTTCAAACAGTAGAAAAATTTCGAACAGAGAGCAATTTCTAACAGCGAGGAGAATTTCCAACAGCGCGGAGAATTTTAAACAGTAGAGAGAAATTTCCAAAAGCACGGAGAACTGTCGTTTTCGTCCACGGTACCAATGGAAGGAATTAACAGTTGAGCGTACAGTGGAGAGCACAATCATCTGTATCATCATCAAAATCATCGTCATCACCATGTCTCAAAGTCAAGGGTTCAATACGTTTCAATACGGTTCTTACTTTAAGAAAGCGACAACTAACATCACAGTTTAGCTATAAGGGACGACATCAAAAGGTGAATGTCTAATAAAAAAAACTTACAGCCCCTACCCGTACCCACCCACCCTCATGAAACTTAATTGTTGAATGTTGATCAGAGTTTCCCGAAATTTCATTACTGTGATACTTCTAATTATACTTTAACATGTGCAAGATGGGTCATATTGCAAAGACAACATTATTCAAATGCAAACACCTTTATTTCATTCAAAAATCTTATTGATCTGTTACTGTTAATATAACACAAAATATCAAAGTATCAAAGGGTCTCCATCGACTTTGCCGAAAAAGGAGCGAAAATGCGTGATTAAACAGAATTCTTAACCAAAACAAAGTAGGATATGGTTATATGTATCCGTCACATGGTAAACTCTTTTGGGTTAAACTCCCATCCCAAAACGTAAAGAATTAACATTTTTATCAGACATCGATCTTTTGACGTTTTCCCAAAGGGTACAGATGGTATACGTGTTTAATTTGCCGTAAAGTTGTCTGCTTCTAACCTTTCAAGCGTCATCATTAGGGACGATTCAGAATTTACTTC
>LD368991.1:36641-64636 GCA_001465055.1 Ptychodera flava
AAACACGTTGAGTTTATCTGTCACCCAGGTAGCATCTATGGTTCTCTTTTGTAGAGATCAGAAATTCTGGGCAAATATTGAATTGATGATTTTTTTCCTTGGCCCCTCTAAAAGATTGTGGTATTTTTGTCTGCCCCCCCCCTAAATTTTCTTGGGAAAAATGGGTGGCCCCCCCTGAAAATCCTCCAACCCCCCCCCCGGAAGTAAATTCTGAATCGTCCCTATAGCTCGTTTTGCACCATGTCATTTTATGATAATAACTCAAATTTACGAACACAGATTATTATCACATTGACATTTTTGATTTTGTCTAACGTAATGCACATTTCAAATGCGTGAAGCGTGTATATTTCTAAGTATGGACTATTTAAAAGAACCTTACACGTGCTGGACAGTGGGAAAGGGGCCAATATATATACCATGTGAAGGCGCAGTCAGGGGAAACAAACTACGGGTGGCAAGATATCACACACAGAACAGAAATCTTGATCGAGGAAAGACACTTTATTGTTCATAAATGACAGAACTCGACAGTTGAGGTAAGTATCAAAGTAAAGGGCTTTGGTCGACGATTGCGCATGCCCAAAACATTTCTCCTTACAAACAACTAGGTCTAGTTTACAGCTGATCATTCACGCCATTCGCGATTCTCACACACAATCAATGTCGGCAAGTTTTAACTGTGCCAAACTTGCAGTAACACCGCCCTCTTTTGATGGAAATGTTGCTCAATCCAGTTTTATGCTCCCTTTCGGATATTTGAGTCGGAGGACAAAGAAAGGAAAGATGGATGTCTATCTGTGCTGTAATTTCCACCCAAAGAAAAGCTAATTACGTTAGTTAACCGGATCAAACATTAAATGAAATAATTTCCATTGCACTCGCATATCTAAAAATCTTTGGATACATTTTACCTAATATAAAATTGTGTTAGACGATGCCTTTCTGTCAACGACTCAGTATGCTTTTCGTTGCGTGGGAATCAAACGTAACGTCGCACATGCGCAAATAACGGCCAAAGCCCTGTTAACGGACAAAGTCGCTGTCTTTGGAAAACTTTTCCAATTTGTGTATGTTCTTTGAGAGGCCCAATAATTTGACCTTCATCTACAAACATGGTGAATAACTGGTTGACAAAGCGCCCTCAGCTCATAGACTGGACAGATAAGGGAATCACTGATACACTTTCTTATTCTCCGGTGCCGACGCACAACTATGGGGAAATGCATGTTTTTGTTCATAATCATGGTCGCTGGAAATAAGAAATAGAGGTAGTCCGCAAAATGATTTGAATATATAGATGTTCTGAACAAAGAAAATAGTACGGTTTGGCTCTTTTTTTGAGAGGGGCATCAAATTTTGGGTTCAAAAAACAAAACAGTGTCTCACCCTAACCCCTCTGCTGAGTATCGAACTTTAAACTGATGTGTAGATAATTGAAAAATTATCCTATACTCTACGAAGCAATGACATAGTTGTAACTATCTTGTGATTTTCATTGTACCTAGATTTTGTACCTACAGGTATTTTTGTATGATTTTCTCCCATGTTTCTCATGGAAAGCGTCTTCTCTTCAAAATGACAAGTTATCTAAATGTACATACTTAAGAAGAGATAAGAAGTTTTGATATTGCCTCGTACCAGCGATAGCAGAACTGTGCGTAAGTATTATGTTTCTAATCGTCTGTAATACAGCTACTGATAATAGAGTAGTATTCCGGCCAAGTTACAAACCTATGTTGACGGTAATTTGCATATATAATCCCTTACACCACTGCGAAAAGGCCTGTGTGACAGCACTGCTACAACCTTGGTCTGCCGTTGCTGACACAAACTTGTGAAACAGTGTGCTACGGGATTGACATTTCGTTGCTATGGTTATTATTTCAGTACAATTTGTGTTTTAAACACTTTTAATCATTGTTAAAATGTCTTAAAAAACAATATCTTTAATGTTATTAGTTGACTGTCGTAAGGTACTTTTTGTCTCCCCATGCGTGTATACATATTGTATTGCAATGGGTTGAGTCCAAAGTATTTGAAATACAGTGCTCGCTAGAACCTAATTGAATCTATCCTGATACTAATGTGACCGCGGAAATTATTTAATGTACCTATTATTAATTGGAAAAATGCCCCATGACCTGATTATAGTGTATATTAATTACCATCTGGGGAGCAACGGATCTTCTGATAAATAAAATAATGGTCCGTTTCTCTCGATAACATCTGAAACAAAATATACAAAAACACAAAATTTTAACGTTTAAATTGCAATCGCGATATTTCCCGTTCTCAAAGACTGTAAACGGTCGATATTAGTTTTAAGAAGAAAATAAATCCCAGGCGATATTCAATTGCTATCTCTGTCTCTGCCTGTCTCTCTATGTATCCTCACTCGTTTGACCTAGGTTAACGGTACTATATCAAGACCTCTCAAGTTTTATGGAATTCTATGTAATGTTTATCTTGTACAAACTGGGCGACAGTTATTTATACTGTCTTGACGTCGGGTGAGACTGGCCATGACATCGACGATCACATAGGCCCTAACATGCATTTGGCTTTTCGAAAATCATAAAAGTTCTGAGCACTCACTGATATCCCAGATTTTGATATAATTTCATGGTAGGAATATTACGCTCGCTGTTATTTGTTTCGAACGTGTAAAAGCCGGCTACCTCGCGGATTGATACAATACGCGTACTTTTGGGCACGTCGCGGATTAATACAACGCCTACCTCGCGCTTATATTAGATACTGGTACATAATTGAATGCTGGTAGATATCGACACATATGCAGAGAGAGAAAGAACTTCATTATTTTGCAAGACCTCTTTACCATGAAACGGCACTTTTTCACCGCCTAATGGCGCAAGAGTTTTAAATTAATCGAACTGATAACGGAACCTCATCTGGTGTATTTGAACTCTGTAGGCCTAATGGCAGCAATTTATTCAATCCAACGTACATAGTCGACACATTTATTACTTTATCGTAAGACGGGTTGCTAATTTGCAAACCAGTACAACGAGGCAACGGATCCGAGTAAATCATTATAACAAAGCTCTGCAGCTGCTGTCTGCTACCGGCTGATATGGGAATTCTCTCCTGCAAAATGATCGATTACATCTACCAGGCAGTGTTACTGCTTTTCTTTCTCTTCGGAATAATTTCCACGGTTCACAAGCCAATTGACGGACATTTATTCATTCTGCTGGTGGTTTTGTAATATTTTTTCCCTATTGCACTTAGGGCAGTCTGCAAAATGCACTCAGACTAATCGAAAATCGAAGATAGCTCTTTAGCCACTTTGAGACACCATTGACAGTGTCATTACTGGAAAATGGGGACGGCGCTTTCGCTTCAATAAACCGTCCATATAACTCGTGTGAAAACATGCTTTCTCGTTCTTGTGTGTCTGCAAACATGTTGCGTAGATTTACTTGAACACATTTCTTTTCATGTAATTGTAGATGAACGTGACATAACCTACCTTCTTTACACACTGCACTTGATTCGTGGTAACGAGGGAAAATTTGTATATTTCATCCGAGCCGTCAATTTGAAGATAGGCGCGATCGAACAAGTCTTTGTAAAATGCAGCGGTTCGGCAAATACTCGGATTTTCAACAGCGTTTTCAGGACCAGCAAGAGGAGCTAGACATACAGAAAACGTAAGATCAATGTTCTTTCAAAATTAAAAGTTTTTTTTTATATAATAGACTAATCGTGTGAGGATATATTTATGGTTGAAAATTATTCAGTATTTTTACATACAGGATCCAGTTCTTTTCATTACGGGTTAGTGAAAGGTAAGTGGAGAACAATAACATATATAATTCATCGCTTGAATAAAATTATATTTGAAACTTACTGGCTGATACTTCACGGAAGAAGAGATACCCGTCATCCTTAAGCCATTGCAGAGCGTTGAGTGCGAACTGATCGGCTTCCCTTTCTGTCAAGTACTGGAGCAGATAATTGGTAAAAATTAAATAAAAGCTGAAAAGAAAAAGAAGGAACAGAAGAATATTACAATCACATTCTAGTCAATTGTATATATATATATATATATATATATATATATATATATATATATATATATATATATATATATATACACATGCATGCGTTCTTCATACATATATGCACACAGATACACACATAAGCATATGTATGTATGTAGATAGGTAGGTAGGAAGGAAGCTATGTAGATCGATATATGCACAGAGGCCTTAGCTATTAGGCTTGTTCTAATTATGGCAACTATATTTATACTTATAGCACAAAAAATTGGGATAATTTTTATCTCGTTTCTGTCTTTCGCCCGTTTAAGCAATCAATTCATTGCTTCGTTAAAGTTTTGTATGATGTGTGATAGTGAGTGTACGAGCGTGAGTGCTTTAGAACTCTACAACGTGTTAAGCGGTCGCAGGCAGAAAAATGTAACAGCTTAGCCCGGTTATTGAACCACTCCTTTTGAGAGTGGGGATTTGGCCGAGCAGTTCTGTCTGTTGCCTCTCCGCTAGGCGACTGATGCCCTATTTTGTGAGTTCAAACCCGATTGAAAAAAGCTGTAATATCAGTTAGAAGAAGACAGTAAGTCACAAGGGATGTTCGCTGTCAATTACACTTTGTTTCTAATTATCGTTACGGGCAATGAATGACAGTTATATTTATCGTCAGCATGATACAAAGCGTACGTTATTTGACCTGTGTTTGATCTTTATCTCAGTGTTTTTTCATCATTTCAGTGTTTCAGGTGTTGCTTTTCGTCCCCAAAACGCAGGACAGTCTCTTGCCCTAACCCCTTTATTGCCAAAATGGTGTGTCGACATTGTCATTATTTTTTATTCGGATTCTTATATAAAGATCTAACTATACCGACAAAATATTTACAAGCAGCAAGACATACAGCAAGAAGATAAAAACAAGTTGACTGTTCAGAGATGTACAGTACGTACAATTAATCCTTGGAGATGAAAACAAAATGAGGCATGCGTAGGCATCACCATTCTTAGTACTCTGCCGACTATTTTAAGTAAACTTGAAAGAAAGCAATGTAGATTGTCAAGATCAATTAGCGTGCGGATGGTTATTAATTTTTATTTGACTTACTGGGTTAGTGTCTAATCACATGAACAAGATTACTTCGAAACAAGTTGAACAATAAAGGCACTTTGAAATGATTTTAGAAGCAGAATAAAAAGTGTATTCCACAAACAGACAACAATTTTTGGAAATATACTAAAGTCCTAATGGCGATTAAATTCTCTAAACGAGGAAAACCTGTAAATACAAAGGCACAAAGTCGATAACACATATTCACGTACATTACATCAAAAAACGTTTACAATTTGTTTGTATGTATTTTAGCAGAGACAAATATTTGCATCTCCCCAGTTTCTGTTATAAAACCGAAAGACTTACAACGTTTCCTAAACAATTCCTCAGGGAAACGGTGACTCATATTTTCTTGCAAAGTCGAGACTAGAAATCGGTGCAAATGTTGGTACAAGAGAAATATCCAATCATTCAATGACATTTGATATTCAAGATGGCAGCCATCCCTGCGTTAACTCAACCAGGAAAACACAATTTTCGACTTTCAAAATATTTCAAAAAAATTTATTTACCCCAATAGCTTCAAAATACCCCAAGCACAAACGGTAGACTAGAAAAGTATTGTAAATATTTGAGAGTCAAGACATCTGTCCCTTGGGCGCGTTCTCAAACAGCTGTCGAAGATCAGCTCCGGAAGCATGTAGGCCTAACGACAGTATGATATATACAATACAGTAAAAGACTGAATGTGTTTAACAGATTAGTTACAAAGAGCAGGAAAAGAATAAATGTATTTTTCAGATTCGTTTCAAATGCTGATCCTGTTATCAGAGTAAATTTCTGAAAAAAACAATTTTCCAAAAGAGATTTGTGAACAAATTGCATTTCCTTCCCTCGCTGTATCCTGTCGTCTGCTTGATATTGGTGTCAAGTGGCACTAACTTGCAGTGTGTTTGCACAGCGTTGTAATTACTGATAAGGATTCGGGAGGACATCTGTCGTGTCTTACCTATTAGAGGGGAATTCTACTTGAACCACGTCGCTTGTAATGAAATCGATATTTCCCATTGCGCCATTTTCTTCTCTGTTCACAGCTGTCAATTCTTCTACCAAATCAACCGCTGTCACATGTTTAGCTTTCTTCGCCAGGACACCAGTGTAGCGCCTTGCGAAAATGAAAGAATGGTGCAACATTTAGGGATGGACCATTAGAGCTAGGGAGGGGAGATGGTCAAAAACAGAAAAGAAATCAAAGCAAGGCATTAGGAAAAAAATCTTCAGACTAGTTTGCAAAATAAAAAAGACCAGAAAGCAAAAAATGATAAATCTGACAGTTTACTAAGAAAAAACATTAGCACATCATGAATCACTTGGGAAAACAATTTTAAAAATTTACAATTGTACAAAATATTCTCAATCTGATTGTGACCACCCCACCTCCCAAGATGTAATGGTCCGTCCCTTAGAGGTATGAACGCAACAAGAAGTATTCGGCTTTGACGTCGCCATGGCAGCTGCAACTGCAACCTAAATGACCTAAGATGACCTGCATTCCCGTATTCCATCGTTGTATATTCATCAGCTTGATTGATTAATTGATTGGTTGGTTGATTAAACGCGCTGTAACCGAAAACCGATTCCTCGTGTATGCATTGAATTGCCACTCTAATTAATTTATTAATAATCTAATTTTACAGTGAGGTTGATATAACCTGACGGCAAATATTTTAGGTAATATTTGGTATCTTAGTGAACAAGAGTCCTCAGTAGAGTACCTCTGCGGACAGTTGGGCTATATAAACGAAAAGCACTCGTATTTTGTGCAATGTCAAAGTCAGTATGTCAGGAAATGCTGTTCAAAGGACTCAAGTGTCCTACGTTTATGTCGGCACCCAAATAAAATGACAAGACTCAAAACTGGCAAATTGGTTAGCAGCAGATTTTAACCCCTTCAGCATAATGGTTTTGACCACATCTATGGTCTAACAGGCCTACGTTGGACCCCTACACTGGCCAATGGGAGTCACAGGGTTAAGCTTACCCGATGCCAGCACCCAAATCGCACACAAGTTTTCCTTCGAACGACGGAAGCACCTGTAGGAATTCTTCAATCTCCATCTGGCTCAGCTTATCGGCTTCCGTCACATTCAACACTTTATTAACACCTTGACAGTGTTCGGCACGCTTGTCCCAATATAATTTGCGCTTTTGTGACTGAATTTCTGCTTCTGTGAAAATGGAAAAATTCAAATGACTAACATTGTAATCGAGGTGGAACATGAACTGCACCAGGGTTATGGCCAAGATGATGTCCCTGTGCGTTTCTAGTAACCCCACTTGCCTAATTTTATATCCCTTAACGAAAACATAACTTCCACTTTATCAGAAATAACTCGTGAATTTAACATTCCCTGGACTGGGAGGCAAATCAAAGAAAATAAATAAATGAATAAATAAGTAATAAATAAACGGGGAGTGAGGATGGTCTCACAAAGATACAACAAAATTGCTTTCACGGCGACCAACTTTCACTCCATTTACAGGGCATCGTCAGGTCCAACTGCAGAACACAAGTACATATGCTATTATATGAGGCTTAAATGTGCGAAGTAAGAAAAATCAAAATAAGTAGATAAAAATTGATTTTCTATTGACTTTCCCTCTTTGGACATGCAACAAACAAATAAATACATAAATAAATAAAATAAAATGACTAAATAATTAATGATGAACCATAGTTTCCCGATTGATGTGTTAAATTTTTTTCTAATACATGTTATTGTCAAACAAACTTTCAATTTTTAGGATAAAGTGACAGCGGTTGTAACTTCTGATGACTTTATCACTGTGCCTGTTTTTTAATTCCAGTGACAGATTCTTGTTCTACTCCCCAAAGCATGTTGATATACTCAGTATTCAGCCTGTACATGTGTACACTGCATTGTTATTGTTGACAAGTGAATTCTGGTCCGGACTGTATGGCAAGCTAAATAGTGGGCATTTTAACATACTTTATGAAGTAGGACAAGAACCTGTAATTGACATTAAAAAAAAACAAAAATAGTGAAAAAATTCACCCAAAGCTAATGACCCTTCAATGTTTTTCGGACCCATGTTGTAAAATGTTTTTTGATTTCTGTCACCGAAAAGCAAGTCTCTGCTATGAAATGGAAGCCCAAAGCACAAATAGTATAATGTCATAATCCCGGACTCTGTGACCACGGTGTTGGGCGCTAGCGAGAGCAATATCTCAGTACTTATACAAATTTTTAGTGCTAATGTCTGATTTATACATGACATTGGAAGTGTCGATACGTTGTGCATGACCTAATTTGCATAATATAGGTGTTCGGCTATCGGTTATGCCGCTCCTGTATTGTTCCTGGTTTCTGTACTCTGACGTTTGGACAGTGTCCTTGAGCACATAGATATTTGAGCTACCATCGTCAAATTTATGGAAATGAGTTTTTTACTTTTCCGGCTTTGAACGACAAATTATTTTGAGCTTACCTCTTTCTGATATCATTGTCAAGTTGGGTGACTGAAGCGTGATAGTAGTATCCCGTAGATCTGTGAATTCTGTACAAAATTAGAAAAAAAAGACAAGTTATTGAAAGTTTTGTCATTTTGCGAAGAACGAGATTGAAACAATAATTGAAATAAAATGAATAATAGATCTGCAAAAAATTGCAGAATTAATTTTTAAAATTGAGCTGAATACAATGAAAGGGTAGATATGCCCGCATTGTTATCATCACGCAAATAGCTGATGTCATCTTTTGAATGCTGGATATTTGATAATGATTGAAATCTACGCCAACGCCCATCTTATGAATATTCATTTATTCAAATATACCACTCATGTAATGCATGTCGATCGATTGGCTGCTCATCTTGCGTATATAAGAAAAGCTTGCATACCAATCCGAAATCGAAAAGTCGTTCTCATAGTGTTTCATTTTCAAATTATGTATTTCATTTGCAAATGTACGTATATACATAGACACATGTCTTAAACCCCTCCAGAAACAAAACAAAAACAAAAAACCACAACACACAATAAGACAGAATATATATGAGAAAAAGGTACGTGCTCTTCATACCAAGTACTGTTGAACATACGCGGACATCTTTACAGTGGTGATGAAAATGTTTCGTGATGAGCGCCCATAAAGTGCCTGCCTAGTAACAAGATTTTCCCAGTAACGTTGTTATAAACTAACCTCTGTTTTCTTCCGATGCAATATATGACATCACTAAATTAGCCAAACAGACGTCAAGTTAACGCACCTGTCTATTCCAGACTAATCTGCCAGCATTCTGTTCACGGGATACTTCCCAGTAAATTAATATACGCGACAATATGTTGACGCCCTTACTTGACCTCTTTCGGGGTAAACTATTGAGGGCGTAAGACTGCACGGCTCACCGTCAGTGATGAATATTAAGGGACCGGTCGTTTTTAAACAACCAGGGGGGCGATGTTTTGAGTTGGGGTGATCATGAGAAAGGGCAAGTCACGTGGGAGTCATTTTGAACAATTGCTATCACAAGTGAGAGGGTCCCTTTGAAATACACTTGAATATCATGGTAGCCTTGTTATCTTTCATTCAAACAACAAATTCAAAGGCATCCATATAGTGCAGTATACGAGTCTCAAACATTGAAAGAAGCTACTTCTACCTCTTAAAGGACTCTGTGTAGAGATCTTCTAACTATTCATATACATTCACCTATTACAAATTGGAATCACATACCGGCTGAACTGAAAAATACTCCTTTATATACCGATAACTTCATCAGACTCCTAGATAATTAGATATTTAAGACAAGTTGGCACTGACATCTTTTTGTAATTCATAATAGGAAATAAATAATGTGAATTAGGCTTATTATGATGTGTTTATCATGACGTAGTTTGTTTTGAGATTGTAATGTGGAGTTAAAAAGCTTTCCAAGATAAAAATCAAATACATAAGATAACAATGTCTTGTTTTATGATAGTTTTATTTTAATTTCCGCGGTAACATGACTTGTTAGCCCATTGCTCGTGTTAACCCTTTGAGTGCAGTAATTTTTCCTTCTAAAATTTTAGTGCAACATTTTATCAATTTTTAAAATTTTTTGTGTCATTTTTTTTGATAATTTTGGACCAAACAGACATCATATTTCCTTGGCTACAGTTTTTCATCAAAATTTTGGCAAAATCCTGAAAAAATTTGACTGGGGTAAGTTTTATGAAGGTGACAAAAATTGACTTTGTCGCTCAAAGGGTTAAAATGCATTCTTTTGTTTGGTTAAAATGTGCAACAATACAGTTTGTTAAGGCTGTTATCGCAAATCATTCGCGGTCTTTCACTCACACACATACACACACACACTAATGGATCATGTGCGCCGTAAAAGTTGTTTTTGGCTATATCAGCAAGCGCTATAAGTTTATCCGTATGATTGCCACATGTCAAACAAAATGAAAGTGAACAAGAACGACATGCCGGGAAACGTTAAGGCACAATCCTGCACAAATACAGCACCAACATCGTCTCCTCTGATTCATTGTCTTCGAGCAGCAGCGGTACCGTAGCTGTAAAGGTAGAATGCGCCTCGGGGACAGATATTCGGACCATCAAACTTTTACAATTTTTGTTTCCGATCTACCACTTGTTTAGGCTCATTTTAAGGCTCTTGAAGTAATAAAAATTGTTACTTTCTTAGTTTTTCGGAAAACGAAAATTTTATTTTTTTTCGATAGAGTTAACTCAGGGATGGGGGCCACTTTGAATTTCAATTTTTGGTAAATGTTAGGTAATTTGTTTATCTAGTACCAAACTGTGCGGGGTGGCCCTTGATTTGTTTTCTCGATTTGGTAAGAGAATGCTTTGACTTTTTCCAGGAAAATTTGAGCAAAAGTTTAAATCTTCCATTCCCGAAGCGCGTACTATCTTGTAGTTTATATGCGTTGGCATCCTTATCGACAGTATGGTGAATATATTTGGATGCAGATCTATTCACACGGCTGACTACGCCATGCATTTGTTCAGATTTGTAACTCTATTTATTTCAGATACTTAGGTGGGCATTTTGATAATTCTTTCCAGGGATGGGAGTTACTTCTGCTTCGGTTTTGAAAACTTGTTTGGTTGCGAGGTGGGGTTGGATTTTCAGTAACCTGGTCAAACAAGTAAAAAATACCACCCCCCCCCCTGGTGATAAACGACCATTCCCTAAACGAAGTACGAGTAGTCTATCTGTTCATGTAACCGTAGCGGGCTTTTGTTTGAGGGTGTCATTCTAATGGCGCAACAACATGAATAATCACTCGTTATATGACCTGAAATTAGCAACGCGTATGAGCAAGCCCCGTGCACGAAGTCAAATGCCGTCGCAGTATTTTTAGTTGACTACAGAACACTATAGGGAAAAAGTGCGTGACTAGAGTGAGAAACTGACGCTTTCTCGCAATCGGTGAGAATCTGTTCTTATTCTCACCGCTGTCGGTGAGAAAATTTTAATCTCCACTTGAGATCGGTGAGAAATGCACTCCTTGGCAAGAATCAAGTGTGAGAATAAATTCTCACCTGTGAGAATGGAAATTATCACTAAGTACAGCGAGAATTGAAATTAACTGGCGAGAATCATCAAGACTCACCGTTCATTGGCGAGAATCATAAAGACTCCGAACGGCGAATCTTGATGATTCTCGCCAGTGAATTTCAATTCTCGCTGTACTTAGTGAGAATTTCCATTTTCACAGGTGAGAATTTGTTGTCACACTTGATTCTCGCCAAGGAGTGCATTTCTCACCAATCTCCAGTGGAGATTAAAATTTTCTCACCGACAGCGGTGAGAATAAGAACAGATTCTCACCGATTGCGAGAAAGCGTCAGTTTCTCGCTCTAGTCACGCACTTTTTCCCTATAGTGGAAGCCATTAGCATATCATGTAGTAGGTAGGGCACGTTTTTCGAAACAAAACAAAATCCAATGTTTAAACGACTTCATGAAAAGCTCTCTTCTCTGCTTCTGTGATATACAAAACGGAAGATTCACTCCGCTGTCTGTGACTAAAGATTTCAAAGAGCCTGTCATTGTGTGAATCAAGCGACAGGAAAAATATGACGTGTAGGAATGGCAAAGGAGGTCACCCAAAACCTGCTGATGACCTGACAAAATCTTCTTCACAAAAAAACAATGCCTTAAGTAGCATCGTGGGTTGTTTAGGCTGTGTTCACCTAGTTTACTGTCCAGATGTTGCACAGAACTAGGCTTTCCAAACGCGTAAAGGATTCGAGGACCTCAAATTGAACTTTTCATCGTGACGCTGTTTCAGGTGAGCCATGCCATTATAACATCCATGATCCCTGTTGGTTAGGGTAGCAGTCAGTTTGTAGCATGAGCGATTTACGCTGTACGAAAACAGCGAATCGTGTAGAATCCGACATGGTTAGCTTATAATGGATTCAGCTACATTACTGACGCCGCTATATCACGCTCTGCTTTCAATGTTAAATGTTGATATATAAAACTATAAAAAGTGTAATTGGCGAAGTTCATCAACAGGGTGTTCACGAACATTAAAGCTCCTTGGCCGACAGCTTTGACCCCGCACAATATTTACATGATCTTAATTTTGAGTAATATTAAATCGACAGTAAGGATTACAATTGTCATTTTACAAGTATTTTTATTTGACTGCTAGGTCACGAGCGACAGGGACATAATTTAAAGCTTGCCAAAGTTAAAATCAGACGATAGAAAGTTAAATTGATAAAGGCATAAATACAAGAGCTAACAGTAATATTTAAACTCTCGAATGCGCTTGGAACGGGTAGATTTTAGGCAGGAGGAGCCTATAAATAGGACCTATCTCCTGGATCATTCATTATTGAATATGATTAACACATGAAAGCAGCGTCAACGAATGCTCCCGTAAATATGGGTCTTTCGAGAACCACCATTTACCACTAGGTAAATTTAGTATATCCCCAGTTTGTAAAAATTCTCTTAGTTTCATCAATTTATGAGTATTTTATTTAATTGTATGATTAGATTCGTCCAATTTCAAGTAGTTAAGGTTTTATAAATTTTAAAATTTTTGTAGTTCAGCTTGACGTTTTAGATCATTTTTTATTTATTTATTTTTTTTACAATATTTTGATTTTGTTTTATTTGCCAACTTCTAGGAGGAAAGCGGCACAAATTTTCAAATAATGACGTATTGGTAGAGGTAACCAACTTATTTTTGGTGAAGAATGGTCCTATTTGTAGATGTGAAACGAAACAACTCACAACACAAGTGAGTATGAATCACAAATGGTATGAAAAGTAAAATCTTTCATGGGGTAAAGTTGTCCTGGGTGAACGGTTGATGCCGATAGAGTAGACATAGGGCACAGTTGACTGAGATCGGGTCGGTTTAGGGTCGTTTAGTCCAGAAACCTGCAAAGTCCTGAAGGATCACCGTGCGGCATGTGGATATTTTAACTCAAATCCATTCGTTCAAAGTAATCCAGTAAGAATATACGCCAGATTCCTTGTGTCGTGCATGTCACCGTCATACGCGTTTATATAAGAACACTTTTCGATAAAAACGATCAAAATTCAGAGCTTAAACTTACCGGAAAGTCCACGGACGTTTTGCCGCCAATTTTAACGCAACAGCACACCAGACAGTGGTAAGATGGATGTTTGTGCCACTGCTGTTTTTATCCGGGTATTTTAAGGATGCTTGGATAGTAGCTCTCACAATGGGTGACGCGTTGGCATGGCGGACTAAAACAAACGTAACGGGTCACAGGTTCTTCGCTTCACCGCCACCAGTCCTCTGTGCCAGCATTTCAGAGTGAGCGGATGTGACGGTGTTGTAAAACGGAGTCATTAGTCTTCTGTCAGTTTTGACGCGCTCTAGTGAGAGTATAAGGTGTACCAACCTTCTGTAAGGAAACTTCCCTTCGAAATCGAGAATAATAAAAATTAGAGGTCACCGCGAAAAATTTGGTACTTCGGAAACAAATTACTCAATAATTACAGACACTTGAAACTAAAAATTGCCGCCAACCCAACGTTAACGTTATGAGGTAAAATTAAATTCCCTAATTCACAAAAATAAAACTCTAACACCTGACATGTCTCTGTACAGGCTCTATGTTGCCCTCGTGTTCTGACTGGTTAAGTGGCGGGCCTTGATTCAAAACCAGGGACTTGTTTGGAAGAAGTTACAAGAACTCCCTGACTACGACTAAAAAGATACGACTGAGACCACGATATGCATTTACTCACAACCTGAATGTGTCGTCACGTGTTGGTCACGTGTACTTATGCTGTCCAATCATTACTTTTCCCCTGTTTGCCGTAGCAAAACCGCAGGCCGCCAAAACGGTATCGTGGTGGTCTACTGTCATCTGAAAGTCAACGTTGAAGTCACGCCTCTTTTACCATATATGGAGATATGTAGATTTTCAGTGACCATGTGATCTAAACCGACTGTGCGATCGTATGATTCACGGAATCAAACTAATGTTGTAAAACGGTGACATGTGAATTTAGTTAACACATAGATCCTCGAGAAAAACAGGACAGGCAACTGCGTTAAAGATAAAGGGTACTTTGAATTAGCAGAGTACGATCCTGCTGGGATTAATCAAGATGTGTTAATGGATCGGGGACGGAATGGTGCTTGACGCGATCGACTGCACGATGTCCGGTTCATAGACACTGCAAGCGGGTATACGATAAACATGTTTTCGGATGACAAGTTTTTCAGATTACCCGCAAGTCCATTTTAAGAAAGAAACATGTGACAAATATTTTGAGAAGAATTCGTCAAAATGGTTTTAAAGTATTTTTTTTACATATTAGTAGCGAGATTCTATGCAAATAGAAGCCTACAGGGGGTCAGTATGTTGCTGTAAAGTGACAAAGTTTCGAATTCAAATCCGAAACACATATCACTGCGGTTCCAAACTTAACAGCAGTTGACATCAAAGAGTTGTTTTCATTCCGCAATCGTCTCTGTATCTCAAAATTTTCCCTAGTTTTTTTTCTAGGGTCTATGGTTTACATAAAAAGAAAATTATTTGACATATTCCGCTGTTACGAGACATCTTTACAGAATACATTTTATGGTTAGTAATTGAATATTAAATATTCATAAAGAATTGCGAAAAAATTTAACAGATCTTGAAATGGGACTCTCTTCCCGCAGGACATCATGGAAAAATAGATAACTAGATAGTTAGACATGCTTTTCCCATTCACGTATTAAAATTGCAAATACTCAACTCCACAAGGATCAATACATCAGTCTAACGCGTGGTCACTTTGGCGTGATCTAACACAAAATAAAAACAAATTAAAAAAGCACCATTAGCTGGGAATATACTACTCCGAATTACCCCTATAGTAACAGAAGGCAGTCGCTAACTCTCTGTATGTCCTTGAATCCTTGTGTTTCAAATTTGTAGTTATAAATTAATCAGCCGTAACAACAAATAATATCTTTCAGATTCCGTACTGTGCCTCCAACCTTTAACAACATAAGATGGGGCAGGTTAGGCATTATCAGTTCCCATACACCAATACCCCTTGATTAAATGCCTTTATTGTCGGGTTGGACAGCTATGAACATACTGCTGCCTTCAATATTGACTAGCTGGTTCTTAATCTTTAAAAAAGATGCTTTGTTACCTTGTTTTCGAAAAGAAAAAGTGTAAAGGTGAAAAATCTGATAAAGTTATATACCCTTCTCGTCTGTCTTTTCTGCCCGAAGCGAGATAATCCGATGCACTATCGTCTGGAATCTCAACTCGGGCATGTTTAACCGAGTACAAAGCCAAATATGAGCAATCAATTAAACGTCATCACTTCTAATCCTCTGGTTAATTGAAGTCCATAAATGTAGTCACCATGAGGAGAAATGATGGGATAATGAGAACAACATAACGTATTTTATATCATCAGGCATTCATCAGGCAGCAACCTACTACATAATCACAGGTGGCGTACACACAATGACCCTGACCTGAAATGTAGCATGATATGCTAATTTTCATACACTCGATATAATTTTAGTCTCGAAGCATGCACAAAGCTCATTCACAACTGTGAATGATGCGGTTATCATGAACCCTCAAGATACTTATTAATTCATCAGCATGAGGGATTCAAATTTCCCGCTTAATTCTCTACGCATTTTTATACATTCAATACCACTTCGCAGACATCACGAGATTGTCTCTGATTTGAAATTGTGTGTTTTTCACCCTTAAATACTCCATTCTTCCTGTCTGCATTGTATTATAATGCCGCATTGAATATCTAGTTTTTCTACCATTTCTGATATATACAGTTCCTTGTTCAACGGCGTCGGGTTTATGAAGCTGCAGCTTCACTTCGATGTCCGGCATCTGTCGTTTGTCAACGTTGTGACTTTTAATACTTGGCTTCAACAATATATTTGATGTTTGATATTTTTGGATGTTCGGCAAACGGCACTATTTGCATATTATGTAAATTATCTCATTATTTGTTGTAAACGTGAGTCATTCGTGTGGTATCTTCACCTCCGATTTTGACCTCCCACGGCATCACATTGTAAACAAGGGTTCAAATTGTTGTATTCGGCTAATTACGCCATTTTTCGGTCAAAACAGTTTCTTTTCTGAAACTGATTGACTTGTAGCTTTCATAATATGGTGTGTCCATTTAGATAGTGTCCTGTTTTTCTGCTAGACAGTCTTTGCTAAACATGTCTCTAAAACCATTTTGTCAGTCTGTTTTCATATTTGGTTGGCACGTCCAATACCCTGCCATAGAAAATTCAAAAGCCGCATTATTGCGAGACTACTGACACTTGAACCTCGCCTGGTCAATTTTACAAATACTATGTGACCGATAAAATATCAAATAGTAAACACCTATTGCCTGGTCATGAGGGCTATAGCGACCGTCTATTACCCCGAGGGGCCGTGTGTTATCAGAAACACATCGCTATTCCCCGAGGCCGTAGGCCGAGGGGTATAGCGTTGCGTTTCTGGTAACACACGGCCACGAGGGGTAATATACGAGCGCTATAGCCCGAATATAGACCAGACTTTAGGTGTTTTATAACACACCACATGCTCATGTTGTATTGTTATATAGTTTTTAATGTGTTTTGATATTTTGCACCGCAACAATCCATTGTGACAAGTTTACTGGCGGATGTTTCCACAGCGCTTTCAGTTGTACGTGGTACCACTTTCTTTCAAAAAATATTCAAAGCATACCTCGCGACATCCTTAGTTGCGCCTTAATCTTTTCCGTCGATGAGCTATTCAAGTTCCTACGCTGTTGGAATGTTGGAAAATGTTGGAAAATCTGTTTTAGAGAATGTGTCGTCACCTATCCCGGACGCCCATCACGTTCTAGTCACCCGCCATTGTTGCAAAGCTGCAGACGACACTACGGTCACGTGACCGGGCTCTTTTCCAAATTTGGTCAGCACTATTTCCCTAGGGAAATAGCTTTTCAAAAAATACCCTCTGACGTCACTTTTGTCGATTTGGTGGGGACTAGACGTATCTATTTTCTCGTCACGTGACGTATTCTGGCGAATCGCGACACGGAATGAGCATGTGGCCTGTTATAAATCCAAATAATTTGATTGTGTGTGTTTCCTAAATATCACCATAGCTATATCGTCTGCTAGCATGCTTGTCGCGCCAATGTAGATAATAATATGTATAGGGCCTATATTTAAAATGTATTTAGGTCAATATATGTACGTGATAAAGCTTTAGCCGTAGATCCCACACATCACGGCAGTAATAGAGCAAACCGTTGTCAGGGTATTTCATTCATTATTCAAACTGACAGCCTCTGCTTGACATTTACGGGAGATTTTCTACCTGTCATAAATGTTTCTGTCATTAATTATCACATTACGTGGACAGGACGACAACTACCAATGCAAGTCACGCGTTTGACACTCGCACTGTGCTCACTATTGCAATTACGGGACCAGTCTAGCATAATACGTGGCATAAACCAAGCAAAAAAAAATAACAATGTAAACATAGTCGCAATTTTGCAAACCACAGCTGAAAAAATCAAGCTCAAGAAAATGGCACTTTATTCATCATACAGGTATATTTTCCTGAGTTTGTTTCAGCTCTGATGGTACCAACACTGTCTACCTACGAACAGACTGACTGGTTACATATAGTTCGACTTAGTGATAACGCATGACATTATTGTACCTGAGACCCACTGTCGTGAAGGAATTGATGACAAGCAAGGCTATGATGGATTAAAAGTTTTGCATACAGTCGGTATACAGCTGGACAGATTAGGTCGTAAATAAAACATTAGTGAATGCAATGACACAAAGCAGGAAAGAGAAGTTCAAGTTAGAATACGAGCTAAAAAACATCGTTGAAAACAAGTGTTTAAATAAAGATGGAGAAACTTCAGTAATTACAATTCCATGTCATATATCTACGTATATAAGTGTATGTAAGAGCACGTATATGTTTGTACTGAGGTTTCGAAAGTCGTTCACGGTGTCCATATTCCGTTTTTTTTTGACGTACACATTCCGTAATTTGAGGAATGTACACTCTTGTACGCAAGCGATCACGCCTGTCAATATTCCGATTACCCAGGTGACTGAACGCACTTTCTATCACCTAAAACATCTGCTAACAAACGTCATACCTACCCAGACAAGAACGCATACATGTTACGCTGTGTCCGTCAGCGTGTCCAGACTTTATCCTCTAGTCTATCTCTCTTTCAATGTACATGTTTACATACATACATACATACATACATACATACATACATACATACATACATACATACATACATACATGCAATTCTTAAGTATCATTTTGTCTTCAAATGCCATTCTGTCAGTGTGCAAATTGGCTATGTTGGTGCCTCACAAGTATTATACATTTCACGTTCATAAAACATTGTTTTGAACAAGACAGGCCTGTAAAACAATTAGTATGTAAAAGCTCACATCCTGTCCAGCAGCAACACTTTGCAGGTGTAGAAAACTGAAACGCGACTCGTGCGAATACCTGAATTAAATGTCGAATAAAAAGATTTAGTACAGCCAACGTGATTGCTGAGGTATGCAGTTGGCCAGAACAGCTTATGCCAGAGATGATTCACCGCTTCAAGGTAAGATTCTCACTGACACGACGAATACACAGTAAATGATTCAGCTAAAACAAGGCACTGTATACTCGAGCGGAGGGGAACATTTACCCGACGCCAGGATGGCGAATGGCCCTCTATCTCCAGGGAACATTCAATTTGGCAAGGTCTTTAAAGAGTGCGTAAACTGCGACATTCGTCAAACATGAAGTGACAAAATAAAGTCGACCCACTCGAATGGCTTGTACACACGTAGAATAACCATTACCGCCCTGTCTTAAGAAGAAGATAAACCAGATATGAACTGAAAATGCTCACGTGTTTAATTATATAGTACAGTTATGTGTAAATTTGAACCTTTGCCACATGTTTGCAACTTCATTTAAAGTGTTATGATCAACATAATAAATATTCACCACAGATTAATTTAAAATCCAAGTATATATCCCCAATCAGGAAATTTCATTAAAATATGCAAATTAGGAATTGACTGAAACGTTCTCATTAAATATGTAAATTATGAATAGGCTGAAGTAAAAATGTTAAATGACTTTCAATAAAGTCGTATCATAGTAACTTTAATGTACAAAGCAGTTCGTCAACTTTGGTCTAGTCAAGACAGATAAATATCCTTAATTAGGAAAAATCGTTAAATTTACAAATACGGAATCGATAGTATCTTTAATGTACATAGCAAGTTTTGTCAAATCATAGACCTTAAAAACAAATGGTCAAATTTGGTCAATACAGATAAATATCCCTAATTAGGAAAGTTCATTATATATGCAAATTAGAAATTGGCTGAAGTAAAAAAGTTTCATGACTTTTAATAATGTTGTTTTATAGTATCTTCAATATATGTTGCAAGATTCATCAACTTCGGTTGAATCAATTCAGATATATATCCCTAATTAGTGAAGTTCATTAAATATGGAAATAAGGAATCGGCTGAAGTAAAATTGCTTAATGACTTTCAACAATGTTATATCACAGTATCTTCAATGTACATCGCAAGTTTCATCAATCTTGGTAAAGTCCATTCAGATTTATATATCTAATTAGGAAAGTTTATTAAATATGCAAATAAGTATTTCGCTGAAGTAAAACTGCTTAATGACTTTCAATAATGTTTTATCATAGTATCTTCAATGTGCGTAGCAAGTTTCATCAATTTTGGTAAAGTCCATTCAGATTTATATATCTAATTAGGAAAGTTTATTCAGATTTATATATCTAATTAGGAAAGTTTATTAAATATGTAAATAAGGAATCGGCTGAAGTAAAACTGCTTAATGACTTTCAACAATGTTATATCATAGTATCTTCAATGTACATAGCAAGTTTCATCAACTTTGGTGAAGTCAATTCAAATAAATATCCCTAATTTCAAAAGTTCATTAAATATGCAAATTAAGAGTTTGATGAAGTAAAAATGCTTAATGACTTTCAATAATGTTAAATTATAGTATCTTCAATATACATACCAAGTTTCGTGAATTTTGATCAAGTCAAATCAGATATATATCCCTAATTAGGAAAGTTCATTAAATATGCAAATTATCCATCATCTTTTATGTCATCCCCTTAATATCTTTCACAGCTGATATATCTTGGTAAGATCAACATTTGTAGCAAATCTCATCAAATTGTGTGCAGACGTTGTCAATATATATCCGTTTTTTCTAAAATCATTAATTATGCAAATGAGCAAAAAGTAAGCAAGCCACACCTACCAAAAACTAATCAGTTCTTGCCATTTGCAAAGTGAATCTATGTACCAGATTTGATTCTGATCTGATGAGCCGTTTTTGAGATATTGAGCCCACAGACAGACAGACAGACAGACACACAGACAGACACACAGAAACACAGACAGACAGACATCGCTGCGACATATACACGTGAGCAAAAACCTCTACAATGAATATTTTAATCACTCTCACTCATATCCCTTTAAACTGCATACGAAAACTGAAGCCATCTGGACAGGTTCGACAAAGCTGTGATAAAAGCGTTTAATTATCTGGGAACCGCTTACTTAGTGGTCAGGAATAGTATGAAATAGAGACAAGCTGTTCTTTAAGTGAGAAACTTGAGAGTATTATTCATATTAGCTGCCAAGTGATTCTGTTTGAAGTTCATGGCATGTGTTTAAATGTGATAAAAGCAGTAGTTGCTATGCATTCCATTGATTGTTATCGTATTTTAAAAGCATGTGACGCCTCCTGTAATGAATGTATACGACTCACACTGCTGTTGAAGACAATGAGAAATTAAAGTTTAGCAGTATTATCAGTGTCGACATTGAAATGTTCACACTCGTGCACAAATTGTCCTTAAAGCAACTTTAAACCGGTCGTTTTCAAAACCAAGAATAAACATCAACGAGTTACGACATAAAAATTTGGCACTACAGTCCAATTACCCAATATTTACCAACACCTAAATACAAAATACAAAATAGCAGCAATTCTTAGGGTAAGTCAATTGGGGGGGGGGGGGAAACAAATTTTCGATTTTCACAAAAAAACCAAGTGCAAATTTTATTTACTCCATGAACTTCAAAATGAGCCATCACAAGAGGTAGACTAAAAGAGAATCATAGAAGTTCCTGAGTTCGAATATCTGTCCCCTTAGCGTATTCTACCCTATCATACAAGCATTTATGAATATATAGCACTTCGTCAAGAGAATCGAGCTCTAACAAGTCAGTGACAATGACACAGTCCCCGTTTATTATTGGGACTTTGGCAGTGGAAGTGACTAAATTGAAGATGTCCGTGAAAAAATAAATGAGCGTACCAAAGACCTATCTGTGACTGATGCCCATATGGGATTGTACAGTAAACAAGTAGACATTAGTGTGAATGGCATAGGGTTATGTATATACTTTTTAAGTCGGACAGAATTAGGTTTGCCCTGTACTGGCTCTTGAAATGTCAAAATTCAACTGTTTTGCAAGAAACTGGTCTAGGCATGTCTAAGTAATGTCTCTTGACATGGAAAATCAGAATGCCAGACACGAACCAAAATGTCCCTCTGTTTATTACAAAAGAGGCTTACTACGATTCGATAGTGATACTGTTAATAACTTTCTTGACATGTAGAGCAGTCATTCAGGAAAAGGACCGCTAATTACAAACATTCTTTCCCTGTATAGAGGCCCACTTTTCGTAAAGAAAACAATGGGACTGTTCCATACCACGCTGCTGAAAACATCCTAATTACCAAAGGTCATTAAGTAAGTCAGTTAGCAATTAATCGACACGATGTTGCAAAATGATTTTGCATCCTATCATAACACTGTGAGATTACCATCTGTATTTCCTAAAATTTGATGCAGTGCTTCTGGATACTCACTGAACACAAAAATTCATTATATATGCAAATTAACAATTAATTGAAGCGATACTATTAAATGTCATTGCATTCTGTTACAGCACTGAAAGGTCAACATCTGTACCACATATTATCAAATTTGACTCAATATTTCTTGACATACCACCTGTATTTTGAAAATCTGTTAAATTTGCAACACAGAACTGACATATGTCTTTGTGCGCCATCAGAGCTCTGTGTTACAACATCTGCATGATGTTGTAATGGTTGTAATGTTCGCTAGTTTCTTTTTGTTGCGGTAGATGTAGTCCCGTTTCCTCCTGCTTGAAAATCTCACTATGATTGGTCTTTGTAAGAATGATTCGACATATATCAACTGACATATGACTTTGTGCGCCATTAGAGCTCTATGTTACAACATCTGCATGAAATTTCATCAAATTTGACGCACGCTCTCTAGAAATAAGAACTTTTTCAAAATTCACTAAATATGCTAATTAGCACTAATTACGCATGCCACAACAAAACAATGGACGTGTATATGTATGTCATAGTGTATTATCCTTGTACTAGGTTTGAAAGGAATTGGCTCATGCATGTCTGAGATATCTGTGAGGATGGACGGACGGACGGGGGGAAGGACGGAGGGAACCTAGTCCATCAGTCCCCCGAACTTTGTCTGAATGCAAATTCTTCACAAATCCTTGATAGAGCGTTCTTGATTTCTTGAACAGATATCGATTAATATCTCACTCAAAAGTAATTTACTGCAGATTGAAGATACACTGTGTATTAACTGTTTTTTCGTTGATTAATTTACTTGTAAATCATTGTGTGTGTTTTCTAGTACTATTACAAGGTCCTGAAGAAACAGTACTTGACCATCCGAGTATATGCAGATCTGCGGCTGTTTACAAAGAGATGTTTAGTAACATTTGCCAACCAATCAATGGCTCTGATGAAATGCTTAAGTTTTCGCTTTATGACACACAACAGGTCCAGTGTCACAAAAGGTATTGATATCTTCTGCAAATTAAAGACATAAATAATGAAGCAAATACATTACTTTGCCTATTTTAAAAAGTGAGAAGATATTTAAAAAATCCTATTCAAATGTGCACTGAACACCAAAAGGCATGCAAGCATGTATATGCACGAAACTTAGATGGTAAGTTTTTTTTCAGGTAAATATTAGACACTACGTTGTCAACACATGCGCGAGGAATCAACGTTTCACCGGTCTGTAACGCTGTTGATGGGGAGTGTATGAGCCATTGTCCATACGATTGACCCTTTCATTGTTATCTCCTTCAAATAGTAAACACATGAGTGATATCGCATGTACATAGCAACTTTGAAAACAATGTGCCTACGGGGGCGTTTCGTTTATAGATTTACCAAATTTTAGGGTACACTTAAAATATTTGTTATTGACGCTTCAAAAATAATATACATTAATTGGCTAAGACATTGCTTGTAAAGCAATAATTTAAGTTTTAAATATGCTATCCGAATATTGTACATTTGCTCATGTTCAAAGTTATTTTAATAAATTAATTTCAGGTGCCCGGAGAGAAACCGACGTCTACTTTCTCTATCAGACGATTCGTTGTAAAAGAGATTTAAACACAACGGTGTAAATGGGAGAATGCGTCAATAACGTGAAAGATATACAAATCGAAAGAGCGAACCACATCTGACTCAGGGCTCGAAATTAGCGGTAGTCCCGCGTCCACAGACTACCAACTTCTCTCAGGGACTACCCAAATCCGTAAAATGGTAGTCCACACGGACTACCAAAGCCTGGGACTTGAAATTCAGTCGGTACTTGGCATGCAATGTCCGGTCCGTTATTTTTGGAAGAGCTAAATGCCGGACTAAATGCAGTCAAACCCAGATGGACACAGAGAGAGTTGACTTCGTTATGCAAATTACGAAGACCACCGTGCAGTTGAACTTTGCAGTAAAGTTTCAATATTTGAACTCTGACGTACTTGAATGACAGGCACGGGAAATGGTGGTCAATGGAAACGCATTTTCATTGCATTTTGACAGGGACGGTGACTTTGATCATAATGTATCAATCACAATTACACGAAAATTATGCCTCCTCCTACACAAAGCCCATGGTGTATTTTTAGCCCTGCTACAGTATGTCTCAGTACGGAGAAGAATGTGTCGTTGCCATGATGACTATCAAAGTTTGCATACAACTCTGAGAGTGAAAAGGGTTGTCAATAGGTCACCAAACTTTTGAGTATCACTATCGTCCATGTATCTGTTTCCCTGGGTATTAAAGTTGTGCAATATTTACATCAAATGACTAGAAAATTCACTTCACGGGCAGAATCTTGAAAAATAGCCTTTTCTTGTCTAGTTCATGAAAAAATGATATCCCTGAACTAAAATATGCATGGGCTACCAACCATTGTTACTGGACTACCAACTTCAGAAAATGGTAGCCCAAGTGGACTACCAGGGAAAAAAGTTAATTTCGAGCCCTGTGACTGTTCCACGGGATTTCCCTAAGTTGTTGTTTTCAAGATCAGGAACTTTACACTATTAAAGTCCGGTTGACAAAAGATTGTATTTATAATAGATATAAGAACTAGATCTCACAAACAAGAAGAGGGACTTTGTTCTTCCAGAGAAACTACATTCATTGTAAGATGTGTATCTTTTGGTTAGTTTAAGGCGTACGTAAGCCCCGTGTGATTACATTGCTGAACAAGTCTGAATTATGCGGCATTCAATGGGAAAAGCAATAATTCAACAATGCCATTTCAATAGGCTTCCAAATCTAAGCTTACTTAGCTTTGTTATCTTTCTCATATTACAGACATGTCAGCACACACAACAAATAGGAAAACACAAGAGAAAGGATGAGAGTTCAAGTAGACTTTCCGTTTAAATTGTTTCAAGGCATTACGTTTGTCAGGGTTGTTTTTGTCTGATTCTGGAAATATGCTGATAAAATGAACTATGTGGCTGATAAAAAAACGTAAAAATAACTACTTGTAGCGACTTCAGCTGAGATTGCACATTGCACATCTCGGAAATGAAGATATGGAAAGGTTTCTTTGGAATAGATACCGTGCAGGTTAATTAATCCGATTATTTGGAGACGCTTTTTTATGACAAATAAAAATATAGAACCTCAACTTCTTGACTTCTGTTACGGTAGCACGCGCCTTAAAGCTGAACGACTTTAATATCTGATTAAATTTTCCACAATGGAACGTACAAGCATTTTCTTTCTAAGTAGAGAATTAAACAGTTTGGTCATGGTTCAATGGCTTGCGCTAGAGACACAAATTATCTAACATTAACCCACTTTTGAAATGCAAAATTGCTGCCATCCATGGGTTAAATCACTTTTTGATGACGCCTTTTCAAGAAAATACTTCCTTGTAGGACACTGAAATAGTTGATATGCATATGTTAAGACTATGTATGCATGTATGACCCTGTCTATCTGACCGTCTATGTATGTATGTGTGTGTATGTATGTATGTATGTATGTATGTATGTATGTATGTATGTATGCACTATGTATGTATGTATATGTCATCATCCGTTTTTGACGTCTACAAAGCATTTTCTTCCGCCTTCTCGTTTCAGCAGTTTGAGTAAGTGTGCTTGGAATAATTGCAAAACGTATAGCATAAACAGTATAACGAAGGTAAGTGACCGAGTACATTACTCCTATTCTGCATACTTAGTCCGAAGGCTCGCTACCAAATATTTGATTCGGCATAATATGCAGTACAACACATGGAAGGAAAACTCAGCAACCGCCTTTTTTGTCTCTGTCTCGCCGCCGGACTTGAATTAATTGTACGCATACACTATGACCTTGGGTAAGAAAGACCTATGGTCCTATACAAACATATTTTACAGAGGTCATGACCCTCTGGTTAACAAGCCAGAAAGGTGATTTTTGCTCCAAGGGCATTCGATACAACACACCGGGATGCGATATTCTGTGGGCTGCAGGTCACAGTAAATTTTCTCTTGTTAATAATGTCGTTTGGCTAGCTGTCAAACTTCCATGAATAAACTGTACGCAGGCTTTGACCTTAGGTAAGAAAGATCTATGATCCTGAACAAATATATTTTACAGAGGTCATGACGCGGTAGGTAACAAGCCAAAAAGGTCATTTTTGCAAGCATGGACAACACAGCCGGATGCGGTATTTTGAGGGCTGCGGGTTACAGGCTGCGGGTTACAATAAATATTCTTTTGTCGTTTGGCTGTCAAACTTCCATGAAACTCAGTTTTCTTGCATTTCCGAGACTTTTTTTGCGCTCATTTTAGTAAAGATGAATATTAGTAGCCGGGCTCCATTGTCGACCATGTCTTCATTTCAGTATAGGCCTAAGCCTGTTGTTTTGGGATTTCGACAGTTTTTGCGAAAAAAACGGTGACAAACTTGAGGAACAAAGGGGATGTAACTTCAGCTGTTGAATCACAGCAACGTCAAGCGCTGTGTGAGAGTTTCTGGAATAAATAGAGTTGGAAAGCAACTCCACACATCGTTCATATCTTGGTTGTTTGCGTGAAACTGATGTAGTGTGTATTTTCTGTCTTGTGTATAGACCCTGGGGCACGGCGAGACAGCTGTAATCTGCGTGTCACAGTCTGTACTCCAGAGTTGAGAGATTACGTACAACACTACGATCCTTTAATGCTGTATTTGGAAAGTTCCGAGACTTTCTTCATCAGTCGCCTCAAGTTACAATACAATGTCTTATAATAGTTCCGTAATGTAGCCGGTACGCCATTCATGTAAAGTCGTGGGCAACAAATCAGCAGAAACGCAGCTACTGTTGATTATAAAAAACGAAATATTTTATGAGGTCGCCGGTGGTGGCTTACAAAGTTTTGATTATGATTAAAACGGCCCTATTTTCGTTGAACCGCTCGCGGGAAAGACATTTTCGTTTCTATTTCCTTTTCATCCAGGACAGTATGTTCCAATTAAGTGTTTGCTCGTTCAGGATTTGGAATAAGCCAATTACATTTGCTCATTTTCACTTCGTAACGGACATTCTACATGGCTATCTGTGATGTCATGTCAACATCTCGATTTCCGTGTTGATTCACAGGCCTATGCGATATTTCTAAAATTACACATTCAAAAAGGGATTTCTGATTGTTCAACAATAATTTCTTATGCAATATTGCCCATAATTTATGAAAACTGTTGTCCGACGCGCACATCCACAGCCTGCGACCCGCAAAATAACCACTTTGCAATACATCCACGTCTTTCTTACCCTAAAATAAGGTCAAAGTGAATGCGTTCAATTCATTTTAAGTCCGGCAGCGAGATATGGGCAGACAAAAGGCGGCGGCTGAGTTTCCTTCCATGTGTTGTACTGAATATAATGCCAAAATAAGATGTTTGGTAGGGAGCCGTCGGACTAGGTATTCAGAATAGG
>LD369005.1:0-2500 GCA_001465055.1 Ptychodera flava
ATATATATATATATATATATATATATATATATATATATAATACGTAACTCACATGATGCGCGTGAGTTCCATCACCAAGCCTCAAGTGGAAGCCGTTCCGACGTGTTTATTTGAACAAATCAGGAGTGAATTGTTAGTTTTGCTTTTTCACAAAAACATCTTACTGCATTTTGCTGTCTGAATTATGACGATCGGTTCTACTATACTAAGCTTGCCAATCATAGTAGGTTATAGCGACGCGGGCAGCCAGGGTTTTGATTTGATGGAATTGTGTCTATGTACAATAAGCAGCGAAAAACCTCGTGAACTATAACGTAAAGTTTAAGATCCTTAATTAATTATTAATGAATTATTATTCTTAAGTATCCTTACAAAGACTATATAGGAACTTTTATGAGATTGTCGGATATTGACAGACAGGTTGTTCAACTCCATAAAAAGGAAAACAGATTTACCATCGTTCGTACCAGTCATTAGTTTTATGTTTGCGTCACGTGACTCTCGTTTTCTTTTAGTGTGGGCTTACGTCATTGTTCGCTGACAAAATGAAAAAAAAGCCTTGAAATGGTCTGACGCACAAATACATGTTAGGATCGTTCATTGACATTGTTGTTCATTTCCACGGTCATTTAATGCGCGCGTTTGCTGGCAAATAGGCGAATAAAAAGGTGAAATTGGCCCTTACTGAATGTTTCATAAGTCGACTTAAATCGCCTTTCCGAAGACTACCCGATCTTTAAGTAGTATCTTCACATCTCTCCTGATAGTGACAATGAGACAGGGCTTTTGGTATTCATATTTGCGGTATCGTGCGGTAAATAAACTGTATTCTGAGTCAGCTCCTAATATTCTGAGATTTGTTCTGTCTTAGAACCACTCTTGTGAAATGATAAAATAGCAATAACGTCGCGTGAGCTATGTTTGAGTAGAACCACTTCATCCTACTATGCGGTCCGGGTATGCGGTCTACTACCATCAGCTGTCACTTTCCTGGTGCTTTTACCACCATGAATATCTTCCGTACCGTTATGTGACCCTCTTTTGTTTGCAGGCTAAAAAACTGATCGAAGATTTAAAAGAAAACCAAACTTTAACCCAGACTGAAGATAAGGATCAGCAAGATGAATCTGAGGGCCCTACAGGCAAACTTAAAGAACAGCTTGACGAGGTATATAGGCTAATCTCTTTTCACGTTCGACACTTTTCACATGTGAGAAATAATACAGCTTTAGCATTAAGTAACATCAGTGTAATAACTCATATTTTATGCATTCCATGTATTGTGAAAATGATCTATCGAAGGCTGTTTCATTTGAATCTGCTGATAGTGTATGTTTGTATGTATGTATGTATGTATGTATGTATGTATGTATGTATGTATGTATGTATGTATGTATGTATGTATGTATGTATATATCTACTATGTCTCTATCTATCTGCCTGTCTGTCCATCTAATATCTGATTCTGTCTGTGTGTTTGCATGTGGATGTAGCTGATCATCTTGATTTACACAGACAACATAACACTGAGTAGTCAAAAATCAGTACACTGGAAGCGTTATATTTCAATCAATAAAAAATGCGTTCCTTGGTGATGCTCGTTGTAGATTCGTGAAGCGATAAAAGACTTGGAAAACCGACAAAATGAAAAAGTCGCAAAGGTAAGGTTACCATCTGTAAAGTTTCACTGGCTTTCATGGTCGTGGTATAGGCCATTTATTGGTTCTGTAGTGTGAAGTCTTTCATGAAGGTACTTTGATTGTAGTTGTAACAGTTGTCAGTTGCACGACATGAACATTTGACCGTTCTGCTTTTCTCGACCAATTGCAGTGCAGTTGTACATGTAAGAATCCATACTTTTTGTTATTCGTGCCTTTGCATGTATCTTTTGAAGACTACGTTGCGAACACTCGTTTCGCCAAAATAATGGCAATCAGTCATACAGAAATCACTTATTGTGGCCCAGTTGGGCGTTAAAGAGAGCATATATGCGATGTGATATTTGTAAAACTAAAAGTAGCAAAGAAACAATTACTTTTTATTTCACAGGCAAAAATTATGTCGTAATCGTCAGTGCACCGTATGTTAAACATAACTAGCAGATATTAAATCAAAGTATTACATACGGTTACCAATATGTTATCAAAACGTGTCGTTCATTTATGATCTTTATTGTACCTTGACAAACAGATAACAGACTTGAATGAAAAGCAAACAAAGACAATTAATGACGTAAGTAAACTCTCTATACTGTCCTGGGTATTCGACTTGCTTCAGCCACACAATGTTAATTCATTGAGGAATTCGAAAATTCTTTCAAATCTTTGTATTCAAAACACAACAGCGTGTCGTGTATCGATGTGTGAACGATGCGCGACTCAACTACGCTTCTTGTATTTTATTTTGTATTATCTGTGTTTTTACCACCAGAAGCCTTGTGACAATATCTTCACCTGCTCACTGTCATGCACACTGGCATGTCTAAACGTTTAGGCTGCAC
>LD369005.1:7500-13932 GCA_001465055.1 Ptychodera flava
TCCCCCTAATATATGTATACATAAGCATCAAATCAAAAACTAAGTTTCTTGTTCAAGATTATTGCGGTGACGTTACTCTATGCCTGTCTATGGTCAGCGAGGAAAATCCGACCGTGTCTATCTTCAGTTATTCATGAAACATATGCCATGATATCATGCTTCTGTCGATGATCACATACGGGGAATTGGTCACATACTATGACACAGCATGAAGATTCACTCTTATTTGCATAATTATATGAAAAACCTTTTTGATGACTTTGGCCTGATATTTTCAATTTAACAAGGTTTCATAGGTGATTTTCATAATTTCTAATTACTACAGGCCATGTTACTGTATGAGTGGATTGCGTGATCTGTTAGCGTCGGTAAATGAGTATTGCTTTCTTTCAGGTTCATAGTCTTAAGTTTAGATCATTTGCGTGACTTTTTCATGAGTATTCATAAATTGACATGTTGGTATAAACTTACAATCCATTTTCCTTCATATTGTTCATAATCTGTGTGTTTTCGGGGTATGATTTATGTTATCTCTATCCTTGAGTCGAGATTATGAAATATTCTTAACCTATGTTTACTAGACTGATCCTTGTATTGCCAGGTCAATTAAAATTCTCTCAGGTCCAGGATGATGAACATGTTAAGTTCCGGAACACCGTGTGGACGTATATATGGGCAGAAGAGTGATTCAACATTGGCAGCCTCACATCTTAAGATGACATGGTCATTGGCGGGAATTCAAATTCAGACTTTGCTGTTTGAAGACAAAATAGACGGACGCGAGGTTTTCCTAGCGAGATTCAACAGTGGATGTTATTTTGGGCCAGTTCTGCGCCACAATCGAAATGTCTAGACGTAATTTTACATACACGTGTCTTTTTACTTTGTAGATTTAAGACGCTGCAACTCATACAGTTAATACTTACTGAATTATTTCGTAACACGAGTAACACCACAGAACACAAAATTCTTTGATCTACATTTTAGAGATATCTGGAAATTTCTTTGACCTTCTTTACATTACGAGTCATGACATTCAACCCTTTGAAATGACTGAGAATTCAACTCAAACGCGGGTAAATTATGAGCAATTCTGACATTCTGTATTAGAAGACATTTTGTAAGTCGTCATGGCTTTAATTTTGACAAAATTTCAGAGTCTTTGCACGAAATTCCGATGCATCTTTCTACCGTCGCGTAAACGTACAATGTGTAGGCAATACCTCCAAAAATAGCAAAATTTCCAAAACGGAAAAAATTAAAAGAGGTATTTCCTTCTTACCTACGCAGCGCAGAATTTCCTTCATTTAATTTGATTTGATTTAACTTAATTACTCAATTTAAGCCACCCATCTGAATGTATTTACAATGGTTATTGGGGATTATATTTTGTATGACATTGAATTAAATTTAGAATTTGTGGTCTTACAGCTACTATATTTTGACACGTTAATATCTCTCGGGGAGTATTACATTAAAATGTTGACGTCAGAATAATCACGAAACCGAAGCCGCTTTAGTTTGCATCCTAACAGCTAGTTCTCATACTGTCAAAAGTCCAATGTAAAGAACGTGGTTGGGTACATTATTATCGAAGAAGTCCGATTTCACTGCTGTACATAATATTTTAATCTCAAAAAGTGGGTAAGATGTGAGTTTTAAGAGTAAGTTTTCTGCAGTTTTCCGCGGATCTATGATCTACAAACGACGTAACTATAGCTTATAATAAAAAAGAGCTTTTCTCAGCGGATGAGTCAACGACAAATATGTTGACAATTTCCCTCTTTCCCTATTCGTAGCACATTTCAATATTTTCGTTCAACTATCGGCTGCCTGTATTCACTTTAGTTTACCTATATGAGACTGCAGAGCATTACTTTTTCATGAACGGAACATCAAGATAAAACCCAGCGGTCAACAGATGTAATGTTGAAGGGGTTTCTATGCGGCACCGTGCGTGTTTTGCCCCATCCAGATTCAGAGTTCACTACATAACTTGAGCACATATTGACACTCTCTTCTACCTCATGCAGTATACATTGATCAAAACCTATGTTTAAATTGAGTATCACCAATCTTGTGGTCATTTCAGTCTCCAAGTTTATATTGTAGTTCCTAATTTAGTGAATGTAGATATAGTGTACATTACGACCTCATTACACATCAGTGTCAGGACAGGAATACATTGACAGATTATGTATCTCGGTCACTTAGGTGCCGCCAAGCGCTGTTGGTGCAAAAAAGGTGTTCATGTGCTGATATTAAGCTGGCGGGTAAATCTAAAAACTAATCAGCGGGCGGGGAGAAAAGTCAGTTTTTACAGTGGACGGGGAAGAAATTTCAGTTTTTACAATGGGCGGGGACAAAATTTCAGGTTGTGGGTTCCGGAAAATAGGTAAAGAGGGAGGGGATGCCTTGGCAGTCGGGGAAGTTAAAACGCCTACACTTAGAGGAATGCAATGTCCAAAGGTTGAAATGATTAGTATAACAGTCCGGTAGCTGTGCATTAAATACGGATTTATATTGCATTCATGTCCTTAACGCGGCACACTGGGTGATAGATAACTAGTTGCAGAAATGGAAAGTACATGTTGGAATATGTACATCTAGTTGGCAATGGGGAACTTTCACTAGTAGTGAGAGCAGTTGGGAGTTTGAACTGTTGTTGGGAGTGGGTAGCGAGCAAGACCATGGATGCTGGAGGGCACTGGGCACCACAATTCAGTACTGGTACGGCATATTTCGGCAAATTTTAAGGTCAAGGTCAAAACATGTAAAATCAGTACATCAGCCTTCAAGGCATGTCAACACATCAACCATTTTGTTTGACGACAGATTGTCTATACGCGTAAAATGCACTGTTGCTGTTTACATTTGAAATCCAGTCTGGATCAGAATTCACTTGTCAAAATAGCAATAGCAATACAGTTTACAAATGTACAGGCTGAGTTGACAAACTGAATATTGTGTATCTCAATATGCTTTAGGGAGTAGAAGAAGAAACTGTGGTTGACATGTGAACTAAAACAAAAATTGTGAAAAAATTGTCAGAGTTACAGCTTCTGGCCCTTTAACAGGTATGTGGAATTTAATCTGAGTTATGCCGTATGTGTACCAATAGAACATTATTTCTTTTTCGGTTGTCAATATTTGACCATGATCACTGAGCGACAAGTAAACAATTGATACGCATATGAGCCGCACGCAGCTTATCCGTTGTTAACGTTAGACTTTTTAGCTCACGTGTTCACTTACCTGAGCTGATGTTGCAGCGATGTCTGTCTGTCTGTCTGTGTGCTCGATATCTCAAAAACGGCTCATTGGATCAAAATCAAATCTGGTACACAGATTCAGTTTGAAATTTATTAATGTACAACTAGTATTATGTTTGACCAACAACGAATTTCTCTGACATTTCTAATGTTTTCTCACAGGCTCTTCTTGGTGTTGAGATTGACAGTACACCGAGTTGGGACATTCATATTGACAATTTGTGAAGAAATTGTTCGCTAGAATTGACGTCCTGCGAAAGCTATGTACTTCTTGATTTTTTTTTTACTTAATTTAAGTACGACAAGGTTCTTCATTAGATTATTTTCCATCTGTTCCTATTCAGTTGTTCGTTATCATGCATTTTACTCGAATGATTTTCTACTGATGGTATATATTTTGAGGGTTCTGAAGTAAATTACATTTAGTTTATAAATCAGACTCTTTAAATAACGTGTGAATAAAACAAATGAATAAAAACACCAGTAACCTAATTTACACTCTTTGGAACGGGGCAATAAGGATGTACAAAACAAAGATGACAAAATATGAAAATTAGAAAAAAATAAGTAACATTTGTGCGTTTTACTTATTTTCTGGTTTACCAATATACCAGAGAACATTTCAAAAAGATTGCGTATGTCTTAAAATATCCTGGTCAACAATGATACACTAAGTTGATGGAAAGTTCACCGAACGTTCTAACAACTGCATTTCATTATCACTTTGTATTAATTTGCATACAATACTTACAAGTAGACTCCTTAGCATATCATAAATATTGTAGGCTTGTACGTTATCAGTGGTAAAGTGCAATATGCAAGGCGCCAGGTTACATTTAGTCATTAATTAACATGTATCTTTACTTTGAGCAGAAGAATGTCATGAAAATTTATAAAAATGTCGACAGGACACGCGTGACAAAAGTGGGGTGTTTGGGGTAATAAAACATAAATTTTACGTAATTTATTGATTAGTGTTCAAGCCAAGCGAAAATATATCATCAATTGAATTAAATAATCTATTGCAGAAAACATATGTGTTATCTGTACTTATTAAGTAAAGATAACACATAACCATGTGACGTTTTGGCCTTTATCTAAAAAAAAATATGTATAGAGATTCTGATTCGACGGGATAGCAAATTGATCTACTTTGCTGTATAATAGAAGCCAAAAGTTAAATGGCACGAAAACGTGAAGTTAGTTAAATCAAATTCCAAGAAATCAAATTATTCGTCAACTTTTTTAGATCACAGAAACACAGCTTTCAGTCAGCGATATTTATGTTCATATCATATCAGTTTAACAAAGCATCCATCTCACTTTAAATGTTTTTATTCAACGTAGAATTGCATTATTTTCTCAGTGTTGACACACTGTATCTAGTGCTTTACATCGATTTGCACTGTGTCAGTATAATCTCGCTTTCATCTCCTAGACCCTGAGGAAATCCACCTGTGTGTGGGCGAAACGTTTGTAAAATAAAGATTATAACCGTAGAAAAATGGACTTGATCTTTCCTTCAAATTTTCTGATTATCTCGAGTCCATGTCTCCATCAATTATTGCATCATTCCGTACAACTGTAGTTGGACTTATTCTAGCCATATCTACGAACCCTAGGGAGACTGTTTGACTTTGATTTACCAATTACAAAATTTTACAGCAGGCAGACAAAACCTAATAACGTTTAGTGTTAAACCCGATGCACAATCGCTCAAGTAGGTTTGGAATGTCAACAGCCCTACACATGAAACTGAAACGAACTGAAGACGAGTCAGAGCTCATAACAAGCGTCTCTGCGCCTAAGTCATGGGCATCCACATGGCCATCCGGTTTCGGGATGCAAGATGTCGGATGGAGGCTCAAATTTAAATATTGACCACCGAGAAATGACATCTCAATTGTAGGTACGATTTTTTTATTTTTTTTAAATTAAATTCTTTGTTTGCCGTCCGCGTGCTGATAGGCTTTCAGAGAAAATTACGAAAACAAACGCAGTGTTAACACTATTACAAATAAAAATATTATATTTCCAACAGAAATAAAATAAAAATTGAGGTAATGTTAATACACTTGTGTTTTTTGTCTGTGATTGTTTTTTCCCTGGCTGGCCAGTAGGTTTTTACAAAACTCAAGGACGGCAAATAAAGAATTGTCTTAAAATGGCCTAACGTACTGCTAACAGTCTGAGTTTTCACGAGAACACCGCCGTCCTTCTAAGGTGGCTTGTGGCTCCAGGAAGGCAGAAGAAGGAGGAGATGACGTCCACCATTTCTCCATGATGTGAGTGTTTATGTCTTCTCCATCATACAGTGTCTTTATGAAAACAGGCGTAGCTATTAAGCTTGTTGGACTTGTTCTTCCTCTTGAAGTTTAGAAAACAGTTACGAACTGGTCGCTGCCGCTGCATTCGCTCCTGTAAGATAGAAACCAGATAAATAACACATAACAATAAGCCAAATGTGAAGCCAAGAGGAAAAAATAGCGTCAAGGACACTGAAGCTCCTCAAGTGTGAGGCAAGTTGAAGTACTTGGCTGTTGGTAAGCAGTAATTGACTTGGAGGGATGGGGTTGGGATATTAGACCGCGGGCTAGAGGGGGTCTACGTGCACCCCCCCCCCCCACAGGATAACAAACCTGTATTTTTCAGAACCCTTGGGATCCCTAGAATACGAAATGGAATTTTAACAGGAAAAATATAGGGACGCAATAGCTGTTATGGTCATGTTTTGAAGTTCAAGGGTACCGCAAAATCACGATTTTCCCAGCCAAATGCATTTTCGTCAAATCTGTCTTCTTGTAAGTCATGTGCTGAGCTCATTTTTTAACATAACCTCACTTGTCTGATATAATTAGAAAGCGAATATATTCTTCTTTAAGATGGCATATTACACTATGCAATATCTTCTACAGTTTTTGTCAAATATAAACAAAACTTACCCCTTACCCCAAAATTTAACATTGCAAATTACAGTAAAACTCAAATTCTACCAATTTTTTAGCTAGGCATAATAAAATGTGCATTGCTTTGTCTAAAATCTGTTTTATTTGATACAGGGACATGTCAGAAATATGAAATAGACATTTAACAGAAAAAATATTGGGAATCTACAGCTGTAACAGTCATATTTTGAAGGGTACCGCAAAATAACAGTGTT
>LD369010.1:20453-79919 GCA_001465055.1 Ptychodera flava
AGATGCTGATTATAAACATGCACCTTGCGTCATGTATGGAATGATTTATTTTGTAGATACTGTATGCAGAGGAAACATTACTAATTGCTGAACTATGTGAACAGAACTGGGCACAGAAATGTACCTGACCCTGATCCAGGCACACAGGAACACACTTCAACATAGAGTGTAATCATAGACCCTAGTAAAGGTAGCTACTTTTTCAAGGGTCTGCTGTAGTATTTATGCCAAATATAAATAGGGATTGCATTTCAGTTTTAATACTGCATAAACAAGTAATATTCTCCAAAATACCTGTATAATGCAATGAAGCTTTTCTAATTACTGAAACCATTCTAACAGAACTGTGCATAGAAATTGCAAACGATGTCATTCCTGGCCTTGACCGAGACTGAAAGGATCACACTGAGAGTGACTGAATGGAATTTACTCCAAATGTAAACAGAGATGGCGATTCACTGCACATGAAAGCCATGTGAAACTTCATTAACACATCACCATATATTCTGCATCATCTGAATTCACCCTATTGTTTATATTTGACTTCTGTTCTAAAAGTAGCATGTACGGTAAATTGCTTACTCTCAAATCTATAACAGACTAACCCTGTCTGTGTTATTTTAAACACACTGCAATGAAAGACACTGCCGACCAAATAAATTTGCATGCTATATCCAAACACTTCTAAAAATACCTTACTATAGTGTTTGGCAAATACATGTATGGTATGACCTGTATCTTAAAGAGATTAGAATCTGCCAAATTGGGCTGTAAACTCCTCACCTGATAAAATGAATTATGTGTAATGAATGTATTTTATTGCCTGATTTCACAGGTGTTGTATCACAGGATCAATTGATAGAACACACATAAAAGAGGAACTGGTAAACATTTGACCTGCACACTATTCTAATCTATTATATATTGAAAAGTTACAAGAACCAGCATCACTCTGATTAAGACATTGCATGGCACTGCCATGGTGTAACTTTGGTGTAACGTTGTGATAATAACAACACTTTAGAAGTGTAAAATAATAAATGTCATTTTTTCCCTGTGTACTGATTATTAAAGGGACACAAGCTGTAACTTGCGGCAAGTTTTTCAGTATTCTGTTTCTGTATATCAACTACCATGTCTGACCCTAATTCGAGTATTCTTTTTGTCAAAATAGCTTGTATATGTGTGTAGTGATCACTGTTTATTGTTTACAAATGAATTCTCGTCCGGACTTGAATACAATTTTCAACAATAACAATGGAGATTAGACTCATATAGGCTGTGTTGAAATGCTAAATACTTGGCATTAAATTACAGCTTAGGGATTCAATGCAGAAAGTGTAGGGAAACCACAAAACAAAAGTTCTGAAAAAATAGTCAAAAGATACAGCTTACAGTATGGAGCTTTAATTAATCATTTCAGGTATAACCAATGATATAATTTCTGTGTCAACATTTTAAACAACATATACTTCAGAAAGAAATATTTGTGACATACATTGAAATTCTGAAAGCACAATCAAGCAATTCATGTTCACTGAGAAATGGTTACAGTGTAACATGTACATTCGATAATGATGATATACAAGTTTTGCTCAGCAACTTAGGACCTCATTGCAATTACCAGGTACAATGCAGTGACAATGTTTGGCTTGGCCAACATTGACTTGGAATTTTGTTTTGTGTATATTTACAACTGAAATGGACATTTTATAGTCATGCCTCAGTAGTGTGTTTGCCATGCAATGGATGAAATGACTCTGTGTGACCTGCCTAGCACAGTCAGATTCAGTGTGTATCATCTGGTTACAATTTGCTGGTAAGTATCCAGCATTAGAAACAGATGCAGTACTGAAGGTTCAGACAACAAATCACCATTTATCACATAAACTCTTTATAATGGCAGAACGGAAGACACAGATCTTGTTAAATGCATCCTTTCATAAGTGGAAACACTTCATGTCTTATCAGCTATAGACACTTAATAGAAATGTTGACAAGCAGTATATGAGTGACTGTATGGGCTTGGTGATGACACAGATGTGATCCTAGATATTAGGCAGTCAGCCGACATATGTCTGTAACTGCTTTGAGCAGTGACAGCTAGAATGCAAGGCTTAAAGTGCATGTAGGTATGCATGTCATGGAGGAATGCTTGCAAAATTAAACTCGCTACCAAAGTGCATGGAAACCGTAGGAAGCCAATACTTAATTGGATGAATCTTGGCTGCTGGCAATGACTTCAGACTTGATTAATTTTTGATGTCATTGGAGAGTTTTCAGAGCTCTCCTATTCCATACAGCATGGTGGATAGAATGACAACAATGCATACATACAGGACGATGATCATCTTTGAAGCCTGAAGGTGAAATATTTCCAAAGAGTTTCATCAAAAATATTACAAATTATTGAACACATTTGAGTCCGTGTAACCCAAGTAGGGTTACTGTTTTGGCCAAGGTGATTTGTATGTTTAGAGGAAATTAATTGATCTACTGTATCATCGGCACAACCAGTATGTAAAGAGAACCCCAGATACTAGAAGGTCAACGGTTATGAAACAAGTAAGTACGGGCAGCAACTCTGAAGGGTTGATGTTTAGACAGAGCTCATTGTTGTTGCTATAGCAACAGCAACTCATGTAAGTACAGTTGCGGAACAGTTTGTACAGTACAGTACAGACCCACAGATATTTATCATAGTCCCTGATAAAATAACAAGACAAGGACAATACACATTTGTCAGGGGTTAATCAGACTTAATCATATGTGCATCATTTCTACTTCTGACAGAATTACGTTTATGCCATGACTTTGTGAAAATTTGATCGTTTAAAAGCCTGTGCTGGCGTCAGATTTTCTCGCAGGTAAAGCTACTTATTAGATTACAATTTCAATGGAAAAAAAGAGGCTGTGACACTCCATAATCCTGTTACAGACTAAAACAAACTTGACCCCAGGGATCAAGTCCCAGGCCTTTAAGAAACCCTGATATGACACTGACAACAAACAGGTTGCTCACTTTGTTAGTTCTGTCCCGTGTGATACCACCATACATTCCTGTGTGCGTCATTACATTGCTTTGTTATTGATGACAACAGCCTTGTCAATGTCAGTGTATGATGAGACCAAGCAAGCAAAATATTACACCCATGCAATATTGGAATCAATGTAGAGACACATGATCTTATGAACAATTCACATTATTCACTGTTGATAAGTAACTACACTGTTAGGACTGTATCTCTTATTCTAGTTCATATCCCAAATTCATATCATTCAGCAACTGCAACAATAAAATAACCGGAATCTAAATAACAATAGTTCAACAGTCAATTTAATCTTTAACCTGCTACCACAACCTTGCTCTATTTACAGAGCCACAAGTACATTGTATGAACTTGCAGTTCTCTGTTGTAAAAACAATTCTTGTGGTTTTGTTCTAAAGCCCAGCAAGGCTGTTTTTCAGGGTAATGACATTTGAATACAATGTCATTAAAAAAGGAGAAGAATGTAAATTACAAAGAAGTTTTCTAAGCATGAATAAGGAACCATAATAGAAAACAATGCATTTTATTGCTTACAGGCATTTATACATTGAAAACACTTAAACTTCTCCATTATTACATTTCACTTTTGAACAGGTGGATGTATATGCCAGTAAATTCAACTTAGAACTTCAAAGAAGTATACCTGTATCTGTTTTCAAAGCTAAATTTGACATGCTAAGTCCATCCAGATCATATTTTACTGATTGCTATGATTGTTCTGTACCTTGAAAGAAGTACAAGCTGCATCTGATTGGAAATGAGAAGTTAAATAGTGTTGTTCAGGTATTTGGAACTTCTGTCCTGAGCCCATTAAAATAATATTTACATGTGTAAATTATTTTTACATATGATTATGCATAATTTTAATGTTTCCTCATTCTTATGCATGAGTCAATTCTACAAATCACACATTATGTCATTCTTCAATATGGTAATACTTAAAAGATGTTTACTTCCACAGTATAAAATGTACAATTATTCACTCACATTTCACAGGAGTTTTTACTTCTCCTTTCTATTACTTAACTTACACAAAAGACACAAACACTGTGAACTTTGGTTTTATACGTCTCAATAAGTGTAATTGTAGATTATTTTCTACGGTTTTTAAATCATTCCAAGTCTATATTATATGTGTAAAAGATGGAAACTGGATGCATAAAAGGTGAAATAAGTGACTTCCCTATTTCAGTTATTTAGTAGAATTGCATTGAATGTCTTTTTGTAAATCACTTTTTCTACAAAGAAGACAGTATGACCAAGTGCCCTCTCTCTTCACCTTTACAGAGGGAAGTCAATGAGACTGCCTCTTGGTAAACTTACATGTAAGGGCTGACTCAAGTACATTCACTCTTTAACTTTTGAAATCATACACACTTCCAATAGTACATTAGTACACAAGATGACAGTACTGCATCACTAAAAAATACAATACTGCATTACCAAAATTACAACACCACAAGTTGAACTATTCCATCAAATCTTATCATGCATGATCACACAGTCTAATTAAACCTCATGGGGTTAAAATGTAAGACTTCATTTGTGAATGATACGCAAAGGCCAAGTAAAATACCTGCATGAAAACAGCTGTTTTATAAATGTGGTGGACAGAACCCTAGAGGCAGGCGGAAGGTTTATACATTCCAGGTAATGTTCTCACAAATCATTCTCATAATATCATTGAATCCAACACTGTCTGGACTACCGTATAAGCACATTCAATATTGTTCAAAAATGAACATAGACTGCGGTACTTTGGACTCACTTGAGAAAAGAACAGAGAGAAATTGCAGAGAGAAATATTAGCCCTAGCAAAATACAGTCAGGCAAAAGCTTGGATATTGAGATAGATTACGGTGTCAAAACATCAAATGATAGAACTTGACTTCTCTATACTGTGTTATTAACTATCTGAAATTATCCATTTAGGATTTTTAACAGAAACTGCACTGCATAGAGGGTAATCAGTAGTTAATGGAATGTTAAATATTTGGTGCTCAAGATATATTTATAGGTCCAACATCTACTGGTCGATGATGTTATAAACTGACAGTGCAGAAGTAATACTAGTATAATATCATATTACTCATGCATCTACATATCGGTATGACACCCTTTGAAGATACGAAATAGTGAGATGCATGTGAAATAATAATTAAACATAATATTAACTAGGACATAAATTCCCAACTTATCCTCTGGATACAACCATTCCATTTTATAGCAGTCTTTTAATTAAAAAGTCTACCTCTTGCAGTATCACATTTTTTACATCTATTGTGTAGACTGTGTACAGCCATGGGGTACAATGACAGCCAAAGAATGTGAAGTCATTAATACAGAGCATGGCTGGTACAAATACTACACAGGTGGTGTCCTATCCTGAGGCAGGCATTGCTGTCTTACCACTGGGATACAATAGGTGAAATGTTTTATTTAATTTGATGTCAGGAGATTAAAATCTAAAAGAAACAATATTAACTAGATCACTAGACTGTAAAGTGCCATAATGGAAGGTTATAGGTGTTGGATTATGTAATATTTTAGACATTACAGTTGCAATAATGACATTCAAACTGGTTAGAACAATAATATTAAATTACTGCATAAATACCAAAAGTATTAGAATCAGCATTTTTTTATGCAACGTGCCTTGAATTTACTTCGGCATTACTATGACGCACTGAAAACATCAGGCTATGATGAGATGCTCACAGTTGATGACAGTGATAGAGTTCATTGACATAAAAAATTTGTCATCTTGTGATAAACCTCTAAAACCTTACTAGACATCAACTATGGTGCAAAAAGGTTACTTACAATGCAGATGCTGCATTGACTAAATTTCAGTTTCAATGGAAAACAAAGGGTAGTTATTGTCTATCCCTGGAATAAAAATATTCTTTTCATATATCCCCTTAACATGTTAACAACTTTCATTTCAAGGTTATACATGTAACTGGTCACAAATAATGAATTCGGTTATATTGTTCTTCACTACGGAATGTTGACAGAAATACTTTCACAGTACTTTCTGTATGACAAAAGAATGACATCCCTGCAGCTGATGGTAACAAACATGCACGTAATCTCAGATTACAATACACGCAGTCTTCACTATCTGCTGAGTGTTAGCAAGGTCACACACAGTAGACACTATTGTCTGTGTCAGATATGAAAAATACACTGCTGTGGTACATGCCTACATGTACACCTGTGTGTGATACTGTCTTCATCAACCGGCTCTATGCATGGACTAAAGTTCTACTGATTATTGCTTTAACAGCGTTTGTTTAAACAAGCATATAAAACAATATGCTTTTGTTGAGTGACTATATGAGATATCTTTGTTGGTTTTACCATTGTACACACAATAGTCCTTCATTATATCAATGTCACTTCCATATAATGCAACATACGGTTTCAAATTTGTTGCTGTCTCTTGATCATTTTTTGTATCTGAGTGCCCTAAACACTTTTTCACTAAAATACCTGAGTGTCAACCCTTCAATATTTAGGAATATAACAAAAGAAAAACAGCTTCAAAGAAAACAATGGTCTTCTGTGCTATTTTTAATAACATGCTAAAGTAAGCATTCCTATGACAGGCCAGAATATGTAAATGCAATTTGAATAAACAAAGTGATTCTATATTTCACAGAAGTCAGACATTTGTATCTCTCACTCTGATCTCTCACTCAATTTACTATGTCATGCTAATGACAGGTATTTGGAGTCAATGAACGACCCATCAGGAATTCTCTACCCTTAATGATTAAGGGAATGAAGAGTAGCTTGCTTGGAGACCTTGCTTGTGGCCATGATTATGCATGTCAACACAACAAACAAATTTGTTTGGGTTGTATTGTCTTGTCTAGACTGGTTTTCGTAAGGTAACATCAACTCCCCCTAGCACTTCATGTTTTCACAGGCTGATTCATTGTCACTGATTCAGTTACAGAGAGAGTATGAAGTCTGAGACCACTCATATGGCGAAATGACTAGCAAAACAGCCAGTCATTTGATGAAGTTGTAAACAGAGCAAGCACACAGATCTGGCCACTTACAGAAATTTTTTGGGAAAACTCTGCCATCCCTGCTTGGAAAGAGATGTAATTTTGATTGGCAAAAAAAACCAGATAACATTCTGGAATTAATGCACTAGGTATACACTTTGACTTTCTATTATATCATTTTCCAAAAAGTTTATCAATATTTCTTCAGCCATACTGAAAGTAACTTCTTTCAGCCAAGGTTGGAAAAGACTCATTCAGAATTTGTATTTTGTCCAATATTCAGGAAGTACTACAGATTACATACAGTTATTTTAAACTTTTATTTTGAAGGGGGCCGGGGGACTTTTGATAAGTATAAGAAGGTTACTATCCCTGGTTACTATAAAGCTCCCCTCATTGTATGCACATTTCTGTACGGGCAGTGCTCGATATCTGTCCTTTTGTCATGAACTTGTCCCAGAATGTTACATATGTATGTCACTTCTTGAATATACAATGTGCATGTAACTTGGCACCCAGTCTTTGCTCCTTTTTGTCAATGAGTAATTGAAGTCTGAATCAAAGGCTGTTTTGAGTTACTTTGAAAAAGCTAAACTAAATTATGCAGCACGGAATCTTTCAAATAAACACTTTCTCAGGTTTCAGGATGGCAGAGAAACCAGTCTGTGACTAAGTCTACAAATGACCTTTGAGTGAACCCGGTATCAATAATTTCATGATGGCAGAGAAACCAGTCTGAGAAACCAGTCCACAAATGACCTTTGAGTCAGCCCTGTATGAGTATGTACATTCTCTATGTATGGGATGAATGTGCGTCTGTGAAAATTAATACAACTCTCAAATCAAGAAAAGTAATGGAAGGTCAGTGAGTTCTAAATGATACATACACTCGGAAGATATCTTCAGATACCTGATGCTTGTTTGAAGGACGAATTATGTGTAATTCTCACTTTTGAAGGGAAACCACATATTGGTGTCATCAGATTTCTTAGGAGATTATGTATGATAGATAAAATTCAGAGAACAAAATTTAATAACGTCTCTCTGTATGATGTACTTGGTTTTCAGAAGGTGGTCCTTGTTTGGCAAACATTTTCAGTGACCCAAGAGGATTATAGACCACTGGAGTCATTCCTTAGAATAGATACAACTCAATGGAATATCAGCAAATAATCCATTGGTTTCACTGCAATGGTATTTCAGTGACTGAACAAGGAAATAACTGACATTTCTTGAGCCATTCAAGGGAAATGCATCAAGTAATGGCCAATTCAACATGGCTATTCAAGACTTCAAGACACTACTGACCATACAAACCAGTCATTATACAGAGATACTCTCTAATTATGGTGTTGATTTTGCGGGCAAGTGCCTTTCATTGGAAGCTACCCAGTATTTAGAATGATCAGAAATATTCCAAGGAATAACAGATAACAATGAAACAATGAAAGGAACATGTAAGACTAAGAGCACCATACAACATCACATTTGTAATTGTTCATTGTCAGGTTCAGGCGAATGCTGTCAATATCACTTTTTCCAGTCATTTTAAGATTACATTTGATAGTAACCTTCACAGTCTTTGCACTGACTGCATACATAGTCTGAAATGAAAACCCAGTTAGGCTCATTGCTTGCAGCATACTCAGGGACAGAATGTTAACGACAAGTTAAATAAAATTGTATGCTGATAAGAAACTGAAGGGTTGCTGTTTTGGGAACACAATATGCCAGGTACTGGTATTGTTACCTAGTGGTGGAATGAATAACTACAAACAGAAAGAAGTACAGGCATATGATGGTGAAAAGTATTTTCAAAACTTGACTTACCAGCATCTTTTCAAAAGCTGCCATAACTTCTTGATCAGTCAGACTCATTGTCATCTTTCGTTCAAAATCTCTTTCAATACTCTCCTCTTCAGCTGCAACAGCTGTTGCCTTCGCACTGGAATTCTTCTCCTGTTTGGACTTGGAAGTTATCCGGATGTTGGAAAACTTATCCAACTGCAGGCGTAATGGAAGGTGACGAGACATGGCGGTAGAGTGGAAAAAATACAAAGAAGCATTGAGAAAGGCTAGTTTGCACAGCGAAGTCACGACGCTCAGCTGGCAATTCAAAACCCATCCACTCACTCATATTCCATTCACTGAATACAAATTAGCAATTACATATCAAATATATACCAACATGTGAGTTCATTCATTTTGTACATTATTAAATTCTCCTTTTCACCAAATTGACTATTGTTTGACATGTGTTTTCTGCCTATGATCCAAATTGACAAAATTACTTCAAAATATAGTCTGGCATCATTGTGAATTGTACTAGAATGAGAATTATCTTCTTGTACACACAGTCCAGGCACTGTGATTCTAAACTCATATGATATTGAATGGACATCCTATCTATGCTTATGAAATGAACACTCATACAGTTCCTGGTACTATACATGTACACATGAAACACCTGACTAATGTGTTAACCTTCTTGCATTTATGTTATGGATATTTTATATTCTGCAAAAAGTGATCTGATTTATTTTTGCATCTGCAAAGTACTCGTAAAGTTCTACTCTGCACGGTTACTCTACTGTCTAAGTGGGTGGAGTAACCATGTACTCTGGGAGAGAAAATTTGCAAATTTGACAGTTGAGGATTTTATGAATAAAGCAACAATGTAAATAAAGCAGGCTTCAGAGTGTAATTTTGAATGCAAATTTCTCTGGATTAAATCAGGTCAGACATCAACAAATGTTATCAATAAAACCACTATTATTCAGAATGCTGTCACCTGGGGACAAACCACAATGTGTGCACCAGCATAATGGTGTATACACAGTATATTCCTATCCAAAGGACACCTTAATACAACAAATGTACAATCAAGTCTGAATTGATTGATGTTAACTGCATTAGACAAGGAATTTACTATGAAATGTATGTCTAATGTAGAATTCAACACAATGAACCCTGTACCTGCTGAAAAGTAAAGTTATCAATAAAAAGACACTAAAAAGTTTACAAGACAATAGCATAATTGTGATTAACGTGAGATCATGGTACATGTATTTTATGTGTCATTTCTGTGTATTACTGAAGATTGGTTTTCACAATTACTAGTATTAAATTCTGTTACACCAACCACAGCATGACTAAAACATCAATAAACATCAAATAAAAAAATTTGTTTTTAGCTAGAAAAAATTGGCCAGCTTAGAGGACTCAAAGTTGTTTGCTGACAGTATCTGATTTTAATGATATACATCGCAGTCAATTCTCAGGCACATAAACAGAAACCTTCTGACCTCACATTACCTGTACTTGTGGGTACATTTGAATCATAATACTCTCAATGCAGTAAATAATAATTCCCTGAAGTGTATTAAAGAGCTGATACAAATTCCACCTATCATTCATATAGAATGCATTCAGGGGATGTTATACCTGACACACTATGGCTCCTATCACATTAAATATAAATACCTGTTTTTATAGTAAAGCTTTGTGATTTTCAGGTATACACTTGTAAGGCTGGATTTTCCTATATAACAGCTCACCTGTGGGCCATGTAATTTGCATATCAGAATTTGTGGACACTGCGACATCATACAAGACTTACCACAATTTATATCAGTTTAATTTTTAAGAGATTCTTGCTCACCACATGTACATAATTGGGCGAGTTTTGCAAAGATGTGAAAACTTCCTTTATTTAGATACCATTTTGGCACATATTTCACAAAGGTTAAACTGTTGACCTGTTTTATGATTGGCAGTGGTTCATCAAGCCTGGGCTAGTCAAGGGATGTACATGTAGCAAATAGCTGGCAAAAACAGCCAGCTATCAGCTAAAATTTACCAGTTGTGAAAATTATCAGTTTCATAAAAGAGGAGGGACATTTTGCTTACGCACTACTTGTAACCACCTATTTTTGCCACCTTTAACCAAATTTTCTGCATCGCTGGCTACTACTAAGAATAGTTGGATGTCAGGTCATTAGGGGCTGTTATAAAATTTTGGGTGAGAGGAGATTTGTATTGCAGGGCTCCAAATTAGCGGCAGTTCAGCGTCAACAGACTATCAACTTTTCCCTGGGGCTACCAAAATCCATGAAAAGGTAGCCCAAACAGACTACCAAAGCCTGAGACATGACAATCAGTCAGTACTTGGCATGAGATGTCTGTGTTAGGTAGTCCAAGTGGACTACCAGGCTAAAAAATTAATTTCAAGCCCTGTATTGATAATGTCAATTACAAATAAGTTCTGTTAACAGTTGCAAGCTACATGTATATGTATGCTAGGACCTCGGTCATTTTGTACACACAACTACAAGATCATTTTGAGGACAATATGACAGAGGGGTCCTACACTGGTTGCTAGAGTGGGTGAATGCCATTTTTTGAACAAGAGCTTTGATGGAGAAATATGCACATAAATACCAAAATGCAGATCACTTTACAGATGTTCAGAACTAAATGAAACTAGCCTAGCATGGTAAAATAGCACTCATTAAACATCTTTCTTTTTTTACATATCATGCAGGTACATACATGTAGTCCTGATGACATCAGGCAATAGCACAGATAAATGAGAATATGCAAGAAATGATAAAAGGGTGTTATTTGTGAGGAGCACTGTATGTAGCACCACTTTTTCTCTAAAGCTCTGTTACCCCAAGTACATGAGTCAAACTGTCCTATGGCAAACAATGACTGAGATCAGAAACAGTTAAGACACTGGATTGTCTGTGCATTAGAAATCTGATTCTGTTCTCTGGTGAATTATTTCAAGTATGGTATTTACAATACAACAAATCACAATGCTGTTATAGTATTTGATCAGGGCATCATCTGGCTTTGTGAATTCCTCTATATCATGGGATTCAACACAACTTTTTTTTGAATTCCACTGTATACAGTAAGTTCCCTATGAAATGTTTTAGTAGTCTAACCTTGATTAATGTCCATGTGTAGGGTGATAAAAATACTTACTGTAAAAGGGAAACTTTTGGCATACAAGTACAAATTATTGGTCTTACTGGCTACTTTGATGTGGAATGCTAAGCTACGTGATTCAAACATGGCAATTGTCAGCGAATTTTCTTATACTATTACTGTAATTACTGCAAAAAAAAACTTTTCTACATTGCTGGTAATACTTGCTTTCTTCAGTGCATTTGTACAGAATAATAAAAGGGAAAATCCACATCTATGTGAAAAATAATGCCCCTTTTGTTAACTTCACAACACGTCTTGTAATAATGTTTCAGCTATGCAGATTACCTTGATACGCTTTTAAAACTATTGTTGATGTTAATAAAATAATTAAAAAGTGTCTGGACATTTTACCTATAACTAGGCAATCCACAATAAAGATATTGGTATGACATTAAAATTATACATAGGATTTCTCTTTTAGTGGTTTTTTTTTCAATATCATTTTGAGATGTTCTCACTCTAATTGTGTAAAAGAAAAATAATTCTCTAATTGTATGTTTAAAAGTTCTGTAAATCTGCAGAGAGAAGGGGTAATTCATGAAAAATATGTCACACTAGAAGACAAGATAATCACGACACATTGAAAATATTAACCTTTGTTTATTCATGATTGTAGTATGTGTTCGCCGGCTGAAGAAAACATAAATTTGAATCTTCTGAACCAGCATAAAATGTGCCAAATGTTAATTAATGTTTATTAATAACTGCCCTCGTTAACACATGCACCTTGGAATGAAGGAGTGAATATATCCTTTCAGTAAACCATTAAACAATGACAACGATGCCATCATTTGTTTACATTTCACCTGAAATTTGTACATTTCTTTCACCTGCATACAATGTTGTAGTTGCATATCAATGTTGACGGTAACCTCTGACCCAATTTTAACCCCCAGATATCACGATAGTACATTTCCGATCCCCGCGTAACTTCGTGCGTATCCCACGTCCCAATGCAAACAAGATAATTTTACGAATATTTCAATAATCTCTGCCCTTTCGTCACCACTTTCTATTTTGCACACAAGTTTCACTCACAACTGTGGCAACCGACTTCCGATGTCGGCACGCCCATGATTCGCATTCGCAGCCCAGCCTGTCATCGTACAGTAGGGGTATTCACTCACTCACTGCAGTCAGTGCTGTCGACTTTTCGATAAACTTGTGCGGGTACAAAAACTGTTGTCGGCTGAAATCAGACAACATGTATAGCTTCAAGAAATATGATACAATTAAAACGACAACTTACAAAGCTCATCCTTTTTGATGGATCTCTATCTTTCGAAGTCATGGTTGTTAACGTTGTTTACCAATCCTACTACACAGATAGATCGGTAACAGATACGACCGCAGCAACCTCACCCGCATACGTACGTGCCGCCCGCTTACTCTGGTTTCGGGAAACCAGATCTTCTCTCTGTCCCCTCAGGAAAAGTCGTCCTAGTGGATGAGTCAGCCGACACAAGTAAACGTTGGAGTAACCGCTCTGTAGAATATCAACGGAACCAATATCTGTCAACCGCAGTTCGTGGGCAGAATTTCGCTACCTCTGCCTATCTCCACTGCCATATTTGATTTTGCCTACCTGTTATTATGCCCTTGCAGGGACCAATGAGAAAGCTCGTTGCAGAATTCTACCGGAAAAGGAGCCCGGAAGTGGTCAATGTTGCTTCAAAGTTTGTACGCATGATCGAAATAACTGCACGTGTTTGTAAACTACATCGCACAAAATAACGCCCAGCATAGGCAGAATTATATCATACCTTTCTGGAGCAAATCACTTCGTAACTTTTTAATTATTTCACAAAACCTCGATGAAACCAAAGAGATGAATCCGTAGCTAGTAGTTGATGCACAATTTGCATTAAAGGCGCATGCGCACGGCAATATGGCGGAGTTGAAACTTCAGAAACTGGGATGGTATGTTGAAATTGTCAATGAAGTTGCAGTGTGACCTTTCGGTCATAGATTTTCATAGCGAGTTTGTAGTCAAAGTAGCCGGTTAGTGCACTGAAGATCGATGCATGCATTTCACATTCGTCAAGAGGCACATGCGCCGATCTACATTGACACAGTAGTACACATTTTACATAGTGTGAACATGAAGTGAATCACACTGCATTGCTAATATGTACACACATTGGTCATACATGTCATACGGTGTCAGAAGTCGTTTCAACCCCTCACTGTTTCAACCCCCGCATTTACGAATCCTGGTCTATTCGATCCTTTCGTAGCTTTCGCTTGGTATATCAACTCGGGCTGAATTGACACGAGATAGTTCGAAACGATATGCTGAGAAATATTGCAACCGCATTTACTGATTTAATCTGCAAAAGCGAGGAAATAGTATTTTCAACAGTAGATAGTACACCACCTGTACTGTACCGTCATGTATACATGTTCGATCTATAATGTGTAACAGTTACTTTGCTACTTATGGTACACAACTACAGTAATTTTCAAGGACATGACAAACACAAAAAACTGAAAACTGACACACAAAATATACAATGTATAGAGTCCAGTTCAGTATGTATATAACACAACGCCAAAATGCAGAGTGTGGTAAGGTATAGATAGAATGCAAAGAGTACAAATTCAAAAACACCATAATCTAATGTTTTACCCACAAGACAAGAATGGTTTCAGTGTTAAATATCACCATGGAGCTACCAAAAGAGTTTGGTAGCTCCATGATATTACAAAGAAACAACAAGGTCAAATTGTCCAGGATACTAAGGGCAAGAGCTGTAGTAACAATGCTTGAGAAAATGTGGAGTCGAAATGAAATGGGTTTGCATTTGTAAGGGGTGCAACTGTCTTCCTACCAGTCATACTATAACAGGCTCTGATTCTGATTCCTCCAAAAGGCACTCTCAGTCTCTGGCTTGTTAAATAGATAATAGACAATGAATGCATCACAAAAGACACACAAAGAAAAGTTTACAACAGAGAAGGTAGCTTCAACATTGATACTGACAAGTTATATTCAGAAGCAATCTTGACAGGTTTAAATCTCTCTGATGTACACATTTCAATTCAATTGAACAGGTTATGAGAGTGGTTGAAAGTTGTTGTTTGAGTATATGATGCAACTGGTTGTTCACTTACTCACTGTGCCCAATGGCCAAGGAAAACTTCAACTCAGTAAATTTTATGCTTTATGTGACAACTGAACATAATCAGAGTAAAACCAATTTATCAATAGTCTATGACATTATTTTCATTAAAAAAGGCATTTGACAGTCTTTCCCAAATGTTTCATGAACACAGGCATCTCAGTAAAGACGGATTGGAAGAATGCTCAAATGCGGAGGGAAGCAACAGTCAAAATGTTGATGGCATTGTCAAGGCTGCATTGAATGTAAGTACCGTGTCTGTATAGTTGTTGTAAATTGGAAGTATTGATGGGGAGATTGCCAATGAGCATCCTGCCACAGGGCTGTTGATATGAAATGAATAGTTGGAAGACTATAATAAAACATGATAACTTCTAATTACAAATCACTGAAGCTGTGGATGTTGTGTTTATTTACAAGGATTTCTAGGGTGTAATCTCTCACTGTGTGTTTGCTCTGCAACATTAACCCTTTTCCTGCCAGACAGTATCACTTACCCATCAGCCAAGTCAGTAAAAAGTGGTATTGAGCCAAAACATGATCTATTTTCACCCACTTGGCTTGATCTGTTATAGCATCTTTAGTACATAAAAATCATGTTTACAGTATTTATGTTTTCAACAGCTTTCAAATATACAGTATTATGTTAAAATACACCATATGGAATATGTTGTGTTTCATTAATTTTAACCATCTTGACCTGGTTGATATATATGGACTTGGCAGGAAAAGGGTTTTAAAACTGCCAATTAGCAAGATTTGATTAGTGGACAAAGGTACCAGTACTGGTAAACTACAGAGTTTTAGGGTTGGGGATAGAGTTCACACAGTACGTAGCAAGAGCCCCAACAAAAACCTTTTTGGGTTGAATCCAAAGGTTTGTTATCATTAGTCTACACTTATACCCTGCCATCTACCATCATCCACAGGCTTACAAGTGTTGATTTTGCAATCTGAGTAGAGATAGTAAAGTTGCATTAGAACTGAGGTGCATGACTAGTAGTGTGAGCTCTACTGTCAAGCAAATCAATGTGATACCATGAACCAACTTCATCTAGGTTGAACCTATGGTTCAATCTACTACAGAGGTTCATACTGATACTGACTATATAGGTTGTACCTTATCTCAATCTAAGCAGACAACAAAGTAAAATTTGAAAATGTATCCGGTTTTGCTGATATCATACATGTATAAAATGTTTTGTTGTTCTGATCTTTCATACACTTCCCACATGTGTAGACTGATCTCCGACAGATTGGTGCAGCTTTCTTCCCAACAGATATCAACAGAGGAAAGATTGAATATGTAAGTAACTGAACGAATATTGAAATTCATGTTGATGTATTACTCTTTGTAAAAAAATTATATAAGCAGTAAAATGCTCCAAAGATTGCTCTGCAACTGTATGTCCACAACATTAATTGATGGTCGTAAAGTCCAGGGAATTATCTTTTGTCACAATGTTGTTATGAAAAGTGCAGCTTGACCTGGTTAAGTTGTTTGCCAATGATAATCTAGTGTTTGGGATGTAGACATACACATACATATTCCTATATTGTTAATATGTATGTTTACATGATATGCTGCATTCTTACTCGTAATGCAAAACTTGCATCAATCAAACATTGTACCACACAGTGCACGATAACAAGTTCAACTTTGTAGTTACTGGTTTAAAGTGCCATTGTTTATCACTTACAATGGTAGTGTTAATTAAAGAGAAAACCTCAGTGCATATGAAGAACACATGCATAATCTTCAGTTTCTTAAAGGGCCCTATCATAGTTTTTGTGAAGCGATAGACCCCTAGGATTATGTTGATTTTAAACAGGGTTCGTACGGTCCTGGAAAACCCTGGAAAAATGTGATTTAGCCCTGGAAAACCCTGGAAAATGAAGATGCTTGAGACTGATGTAGTTGAACTTAACAAATCTGATAATAAATATTCCAAGAAAGCTGAATCTACAGGGAAATGTCTTTTGTCGCAAAGTTAAATAGTCTTAGGAGTGCAAATTCTAAGACTGCAAAAGAGAAAAACAAACTGAAATACAATCAGTAGCTATACAGTTCGAAGAAAAAGCTCAGGAATTAAAGCAGTAGATAGGTACGGTGTGTCGATAGAAGTCGAGTATAAATTTGTTTTCATGGTCAAGAGCCCTGGAAAATTACTTGATTTTAGTTGAAATAGCCCTGGAAAACTGGTCAAAAAACCCTGGAAAGCCCTGGAATTGTATTTGTCCCAAGGTGTACAAACCCTGTTTAAAACTGCTTGGTGTTGACCCAGAATCCTTCAGTGTGTACAAAAACTATTGAATTTCTTTATCAAAGGTTGCAAAAGTTACAAAATTCTTAACTGAACCTATCTATAATTTATTGAAATTAGAACCTCAGTACATGTAATGATATATCATCAATTTCCTTTGGATCTCAATAGGTCAAAGGTCCATGTGTACTACAGATTCAGAAGTTGCGAAATGTTGGAGCACCCAAAGCCAACGAGGAATCCCAACATGCTCCAAGAATGTTCAGAGTTCACCTAAGTGATGGACATATTACATGCAGTGGTGTTGAAGTCAGTCGAATTGATAAACTGAGGTAACATTATGTGAACAAGTAATCCTAGTCTATGAGCTTGCAAGTTTATCTGTGATTGGTCAATTCCCTGATATTTCTTTGTAAGACCTACTTTTCAATTTACACGTGTACAGCGCTTACAACCAGTAGGATAATATTTTCTGGCACATATTCAGTCACCCCAAATCTGATATAGAACCTTTCTTTTAAAGACAACTAGCCACTAAATGATAAAGTTACCCAGTCATACAGTAGGGCATCACATCGGTACATATATTCATAAGCAATTGAATTAGGGCACATTGAAAATGTCACCAGGGTTCCACAACAATTCACATGTACACACATTTTGTTTTTCCTAGTCCGAGTGAAATACTAAATAAAAAAATCGTTGCAAGTTTTTACAAAGAAAGAACAATTATTTGCTTGATCTGGAATCTAGTCTTTGCAGTTTGAATATAACACATACTATTACATACACTTTTAGTGATTAGAAGAGAAATCTTACAAGCCTTTGCATGTGCTTTGACTTACAGTTTATCTACACCACCTGGAACCAAAGTGAAACTCACAGGCAACATTCCAGTGAGGAATGGCTTTCTTCTTTTAGATAAAGATAACACAACTGTCCTGAGGGGTCGTGTGGAAAAACTTGTCACCAAATGGGAACTGGCAAGAGTAAGTACTTGAATTCTGTCCTTGACATAAAGCATGTAAAGAACTTATTTGAAATAAGTTGCCACTCCTTCTAAAGTCTAAACTGACTTCTGTAACTTTGATGAAGTTGTGCTTGAGAAGTTGAAGCATATTGTAAGTCCACATAAGTGTTATATAGCTGATCAGCTGTTGTTACCAACCTTTTGAAACCAACCATAATTTGTTTGTATACTTGTAATCTATGCTTAAAAATCAGATACGGGGTACTGACTGCCACTATAGTCCATGTTATGTTTTAACTTTCCAATGTTTGCAGAGTTTGGCTCAACACAGTCGGAACTATGAAGGTAGAGAAGGTGGACCACCTCCATGGATTCCATTTGGTCAAAAAAGAGGACCTGTGAACAGAGAAAAGTCAAATATAAGAGGTAAGGAGACAATTTAGTCTTGAATGTGTCATAGGTACACTTACGGGTTTGTGCAACATAATAAGAACTTTATATAGCGTACAGTATCCATCGAAATGCTCACTTTTGCTTTATGCAATTTGCATGAGTACAGTGTATGCTCTCTCAAAAAGGTAGGTCCTTGGTCTTAATTTGAAAACTTCAGTACTTGATACTGAAAGAGTACAGTATGACTGGGCATTCCATTCTTCAATGTAGCGGCAGCAAACAAGAATGAACAATCACTGTAGAATCTGAGTCAAATACTTATAAATCATCAGAACAGGTGTTTTTCTTTTCACTTTATGTTAAGGTTAATTCTGTAGCTATATTTCATTCTTTCATTTGCATCTGTTTTGATTTTGATCTAAAAAGGTAGCTGCTTATCTTCCCCACAGATTTCAAATCATTGGACACACACAAAGACCACAATGAGCAGGACAAGGAATTTGAAGAGCAACGCAAGGCAGTCATCGAAGCCACACTGCAGGAAGGTAAAAGTAAAACCTTTGGAGGTGGCAGTACAGCAGCACAGAATCTACAGAAGGAAAAAGAAAGTCAGAAGAGATCTGGTGGAAGTACTGGAAGTAGCCATGTTACTGGTTCATCAACAAGCAGTGCTGGCATTTACAGGGAACTCTCATCTGGAGTATGTAGTACTTATTTGCCTCTCTTTTTAACTTCTCTGACGCCTGCCAATCCTCTGTTTACATAAATTCTCCCTCATTGATATCCAGGATGTTAACAAAACCATAGGCATGCTGCATGACAGCTTGCAGTTTTTTTCAAGAAAACAGCATTTACATCATCACTACATTTCGTCAATCAAGGGACTTTTTCCATAGATTAACAAAACAATAGCAGCCTTTATCCATATATTATACAATATCACAGTCTGGTTTGTTCTCTGACAGTGAAATGCATAAAATAAAATGTAGACATATTTTATTCGCATTTTTGCTTTTTGTTTTGTTGCACTTGTATTTTCTTATTTGTATGTAAATATTTCAGGTTGATGATAAAGCTCTCAAGAAGCTTATGGACATGGGCTTTGACAGGGACAAGTCAATATCTGCCTTGAAGGAACATTCTGGTGATGTGGATGGTGCAATACATGCAATTCTACAAGGTCAGCAAGGTCAGCAGAAATACTCCAGTGGGGGCAGACAGAGGTCAGGGGACTATGGCAACTCCAGCAGTGGTGGCTCTGGTGGTGCTGGTGGAGGAAGACAGAGATCAGGTAACTATGGTAATGATACTGGTGTCATTGTGAAGGTCAGTGTGATTATGAAAATGAGGAGAATCAAATCTAACCTACAGTGAAAAGATTGTTGTCTTTTCCAAGTATTGTCAATAGAGGGTGCTGCTTATTCTAGTTTAAATACTGAAGTATCTTATTATTAATCTGTATGGCATCAAAGTCTTGTGTTGAAATTTACTTGTTCATTGTTTTCTGGAAGTCATCACATCACATTGCAAGAGTTGACATATTGCTATGCTTATTCTGAATTTATGAAAAGAAAGCATTAAAGCAGTGTAATGTGTGATTAACATTGTTCAGCACCAGTAAGCGTCCCTGATGGGATACTGGGCGTTATAAAAATGTTATTTTGTTATGTGAATGTCAACAAACGAACATAAAACATATCACATTGGAAGCAATCTCATTATGAGAATTTTACTACTAATTCTTTGATTATATCAACAAAAATTATTGTTGGACTTCTTGTACTGTGTGTTTGAAAATTTTACAACAAATTCTGTGATTATATCAACAAAATTATTGTTGGACTCATACTGTGTGTTACCATTATACATGGGCATGATTTCAGTCATGATCACATTCATTTTAAATTGTTCACCCTGTGACTGTTTGAAATGAGAATTGCGTAAGCAGAATTTAAATATGTTAGTTTCTGATCAAGGTTTCCTATATTGTTGATAACTTATTTTACCATATCAGGTGGGAGAGGACGATCTGGAAGAGGAAAAGGAAGAGGGCGTGGTGGACAAGACGACGAAGACGCAGGTGATATGCCAAGTAGACCGTCAGGGCCAACAACGTTGTTTGATTTCCTTGAAACTCAACTCGGCACTGTATCAGGTCAGTTAAACTTAAAATAATGTCAACAACCATCAGTTTTGGAAAATATTCCATCCCTTACTGGTCTACTGGTTCTCCTTTTCAAAATGTCAACAAAGTATATAGATGCAGAACAAGTAAAGAGCTTTTAGATGTTAAATGGTCTTGCAAACAAATCAGTCCGCATAACCTGCATTTTCTTTGATATTTAATCAGCCACACATGTGAATTGATAGTACTTCCAATTTCTTGGTAGAAAATATCAAATTATTTGGCCATGGATGAGAGATTTGCCATGGCTTGGTTGCAGAACCACTAGACTTGGCTGTGGGACCAGCGGACTGGGTTGTAGGACAACCAAGCTAGGGTGCAGGACCACCAGACTAGGATGTAGGACCACCAGACTAGGTTGCGTGAGCACTGAATTTACCCTGACACTGGTCATTTGGACAGTATGCTTTGCTCTTCCATGTCAGAGCCTACTAACACTTCTTTTGTTGACATTTGCTGTTTATTGTCCACAGAAAAAGAGAACACACCATCTGATACAACTAATACAAAGCAGTATCATAACAGATATGATGAGTGGCAGGATGATCCTAAACCCTACAAAGACAGGAGACAACAGGGAGACAGAAGGAACTACGACCATCAACCCAAGTCTGTAAGGGAGGCAGGCATTGTGTTTGTTCATGGGGAAAAAGACAACAGGAGGTCAAATGGACCTGATCATCAAAGATATCAAAATGAGAGGGGGCCAAATCAATATCAGAATCAAAGACGTGATAATCAATATCAGAGAAATCAAAATGATTATAGACAGGACAGAAGCAGACAACAGAGGGAGTATGGACAACAGCGGGAAAGGCAAAATTACGACAGCAGGTATTCTCAGTCCAAAGATTATGCACCTCGTCATGAACCAAAACAAAACTTCCATGACAGAGATCAATATGATAACAGGACAGATATGAGACAAGGCAGTGGGTACAATAGACAAAACAGATACAATAACCCACAGGACAGAGATGCAGGTCAGCATTACAGAGGTGAACAGAGGTCAGACAAGGATTACAGGAGTGCTGGTGAAAGCAGGGGACATGACTATCGTCAGAGGGATAGGCCAGATAGTGGAGCCAGATCAAAACAGTATCATGATCTGTCAAGAGATGGGCAACAACAACAACCACAACGCAATCACTGGAAGAAAGGAGATCCATGCCTTGCCAAATATTGGGAAGATAATAAGGTATTAATCATAAGATAGGACACTTCTCTTGAGGGCATTGTTATTAGATGTAATGAGATGTATTCAACGGTGAAGAGGTTTTGACCAAATGAAAGTTATATAGTGCAGAAAATATCAACTGTTACAATTTGAAGGAAACAACAAAGCTCACATGTAAAATCGTGAAAATATTACGTGAATATTTGTTTAGATTTTGTTTGTTTCTCACATGACCTTTTCATTTGGAGTTGATACTTCGAAAATATGACTCTACCATTTTGGGATTTGTGAAAGTATCTTTTATTTAGAGAGGAAATTAAGAACTTAAATTGGGGAAGCAGTTTTCTTATATATTTCACTTATCATTGAGATAAATCAATTTCCGAATTTCTGTCCACATGTTAGGACTCTGGGTCAAAGGTGAAAATTGGCAAATTATTGCACATCTTATTGATGTGTGCTGAGGTATGGGATGTCTTTCAGTAGTGTTATCAGTCATTCACTTTGTGTATCATTTTCACAAATGTTAAAATTGTTATTGTCATAGATGTATCCAGCTCAGATCTATGAGGTTCATCCTGACTTGCCAACTGCTGTGGTTCATTTCATTGAATATGGAAACCATGAAGAAGTTATGCTCCAGGATATCAAGCCAATGCCAGCCCTCAACTCATGGGTAAGTCAGCCCTTAACTTATGTCTCAGTGCCCTCAATTCACATCTGAGTCAGCCTCAACTCTGGGAAGTCAGTCCTTAACTAGTACTCATGGTAAGTAAGCCCTCAACTCACAGCTAGGTCATTCCTCAAGGCATGGTTAGTTGGCCTTCAACTCATGGTAGGTCAGCTCTCAGAGCCCTCATATTATAGTAAGTTAGCCCTCAACTCAGGGCTAAACCAGCCCTCAACTCCTGGTTAACCAGCCCTCAACTCATGGTAAATCAGCCCTTAACTTATGGTAAGCTTAGTCTGCCCTTATCTTATGGTAAGTCCACTCTTTCTGCAAAATGTTCATGGATCAAAGAGAACTTTCATCAGCAGTTCAACATTTTATCTCAGAGGGTAGACTGCATGGTTCAGTCATGTCTGCCTTGCTGTAGGAAAGCCATGTCATAAAACATGTGTTGTAATTCCATAGCTACATACCTCTGTTCCTCAACTCTAACAATTAACTAGTCAATACTTAACCAGCCAACAAGTTGCTTAACACTTCTTAAAGGTAATGTTCCCTCAGATCCTCCATAAAGCCAAAAGCTTTTCTTAACACCAGCTTGTAATCATATTTGATAGACTTTGATAACATTCTCAGATATTCCCATCAGATGACATCTTATCAGAGAACTCTTTTCACCAAATTTTCAAGTTTGGAGATACAACTTCAACAGTGAATACAACACAACAGAACCAAACCAAACTGGTTTGTGGTGACTAGGATAAAAATCATTTCATTTTCATGTCTTTGTTTCATCAGGCTGAAGAAGCTGGGCCACACAGAAGGAAATATGAAAACTTTGAGGGTCCCATGGGTGAGACACTGGAATTCCGACAAGGAGGAGGTGGAAGCTACAAAAGGCGAACACAAAACTATGAAAGCCATGCGGAAAGAGAACGCCGTCAGCCTAGCAGACCACAACAACAGTACTACCAGCCCCCAGCAGCTAGAAAATAAAACTTATATGGAAGTGATGTATTCCTTGAGTTTGTAGGCAATTGACAAAGACTAACACATAGATTTTGAAATGAAGTAATTGAAAAGAATGTAGTCCACTTGAGTAAATCTAACAAACCGTTATTTTCATAATCTGTATTGACTAAGATAAAAGACAATGACTCACATCATCAGTTCTGATCACATCAAGATAAATTGAATCTATTTTGTATTTCTGTAAATTCAACAGTCCCTGAAGTGTGATTGTAGTTCATGCTTTGCTTACAGAAAATGTCATCGTATTCCATGGTGTATCAACCAGTGGAATGGCAAATCTTATCTTGATCACTGACCACTGTTGGATTTTGTCGCCATTACTGCGTTACCAAATGTTTGCCCAACATTATTTAAATTTTTTCATGCTCTTTCTCAATCATGATGTATTCTTTAGTTCATATAGATTGGTTTACATTTAGTTCTAGCCAGTTGTTGACATGGTTTAGCCAAGTTGTCCTTTAAATTCCATTGTAGATTTGATGAACGTCATGAGCTCACTCATGGCAATTTCTTAAGTTAAAAAAAATGCTGCATGTCTTTGACACTAACTAGCAAATCAATTTCTCTTGAGCAGGTGGATTATTTATACACAGAATATCCCTTTATGTTACCTGTGTACAAACAGGATTTATTTGACTTTTGTATCGTTTGGAAAATTTGTTGAAATTTTTTCAGTGGGTCCTCTATACTTTTACTACAAGCAGCTGTAGTCTTTTTCAAATTTTACAGCAAAAGTTATTGTGCCATCCTTTACACAGGATACTTAGAACAAGGATCGGTTTAATTCAGTCTTGCAAGGACCATTATACTAGAAAGAAATGATCAAGCTGACTTCTTGATACAAGACCAAATGTCTTTTGTGGAAAACAGTTTCAAAAATAGATTTGACATGAAGGAACTGATCGTATTGAATAACTTATTTTTTTTTTAATTGCTGCCCTAAGTTTCCCTGATGCTATTATGCAAAATAGTTATAAAGACTTACTTTTTGTTTGGTTGTAACTTATTAAACCATGATGGTCATAATTAAAATGTACATAGAAATCATCCTTACCTCATAGGTCAGCCCAAGTCAGCAGAGACCCACTAAATAGAGTACCATTTTTCAGTGTGACAAACTTGGCAATGAGCCTCAGAGGTATCACTGGAGTTTTTTTCCTAGCAGAATGACTGATTCTTTGTTTAGTATTTTCATTTTATGGTAGAATTCAGGAGACAAACTTCAGAGAATCATAATTTCTCAGGTTTTGATGTCTAGTGATTTCACTGTAGCTAACTTAATATTTTATCTTTCCAAATTTATGAATATTTATTGTCCAATAAAACATAATGATCACATTGGGACTCCATACTGCCCAAGTTTTTGCAAAGTACAGGTTTAGATTTATATCACTTGACATATGTCAAAGGTCAAAGTTCATAGATTCTGCATGTATCATACTGGTAGCTACAATTTAGGTTCGAGTCACTGTTTTTCATGCCAAAAAAAATAAAAGTCAGTTTATATTTTCAAAGGAACACTTTTGGTCTGCGTGAGATGGCAAAGACCTTGATATTGTTTATGTATTTCTGTATTTCAAGTTTTCACTTTTTGTTTTTACATGTGCAGAAAATTTCTAGTTGTAAACTACATGTATATCATTTTATGTGTTATTGTTTAATCCCCTTACATCCTGCATTTTTTCATAACTGTACAGTTTTCAAAATTGCATAACCATATTTTTCTGTATTTTTGGATCTTTCTAAGGGGAACTTACAGGTTGAGAGTGTTTAGTTGTTTTATTGATATGACATGAACAGAAAACCTCTATCAGAAGGCCTAGACAAGACTGAATGAGGTATTGATGTTTATACAGATTCTCAATATGTAAACATTTTCTCACGGTCCCTCCACTTGTGGAGGGACCGTGATTTTCTTCAACATTCTTAACCAAATCTCTATCCTTCATATTTTGACCCAAACTCAAACCCACTCCTCAACATTTTCATGGAATCTCTAATCTATACCGTCACAACTCCATTCAGAAAATGCCATGCCCTTCCCTCACGTGATCAATAAAATCTCTAACCCCATCTCCTGCCATTATCCCAATTTTTAGCCCATTCCCCTGGTATTTTCAACTTGATCGATGGCTAATACGCACCAAACAGCATTTTCAACCCCATTCCAAGCCCACTGTAAATTATCAAACCTATTTCTAACCCTGTCTAACCCTATCCTGACACAAAATAGTTTCTGTAACCTTTTGACCAACATAGCCAATTGCATGAACACGTGATGATATCACGTAAGATTTCTGGCACTCAAGGTATACAGCAATGCTATATGCCACTGGAATTTTCCAACACTCATGGTAGTCAAGGGTTCAAAGTGTAATATGTGTATTTATAGAATCTAATATCACATAGAGTATTGCCAAATCCATATGCCACTTTACTTCTGCAATAACTTTCATTTCTGTCCCGGTCAAGTTAGATCAAAGTCTTCCACAACCAACCATGCAATCTTTATTTTTTCATTCAATGTTGTTTTCATAACACAAGGAGGGACCTTACTGTGGCAGTGTAGAATGGATATTTCAGATAAGTTCTAAATTCAACAGTTCATGGCTGTGCCATTCAGGTTTTGGATAGCTAATTTGAATTTCAAGAAGTGTACTTTGATGCGATTCTGTTTCACAAACTAAGCACAGCAAATTCATTTGAAGGGCACATTGTCCCTTCAGCTGTAAATCCTACACAGTTCTGTAACTTTCTAAGCAGCATTTCTTCTTAAAGTGAATAACATAATTTTTTTCAAGTCTTGAATAAATTTACCCCTAACCACAAATGGTAAGGTGGTATCATTGTCAATATGACGCATGATGGGAATTCTTCGTAATATTTTTAATATTTCTCAGGTTCAACCACTACAAGGCTTCATGTTGTCTACTCCTGAATTTCAAACAATGGCCATTTTCATTCAAGGACAAAACCACCATAACTGGCAGAATGCTTTTCAGAACAATGAGTGTCAGAGAGTTGATACAGAAACTAAGTCAAAATGTACATAGAGCCCAACCAGTCTTGATTGACATCAAAGCAAATCCTGTCGTCCAATTCATTCCAAGTAAATTACCGAGATCGTTTTGATGAAATGTCACAATTTAAATACCATTTGCTTTCAGAACTTGGAAGTGTGTATTCTTAGTTTGCAACAACCTTGAAATTGGTCCCAAACCAAAAGTGTACCCGCTTTAGCAGGGAAGGATGGATGGCCATGATTGGCCAAACACCAATAACATGCTTCGTTTACGATGTAAAATCAGTCATGATTGGTTCACCATCGCGTCCTCGTAGTGAGGTGTCCTAATAAAACTGAAGGCCGTAAAGGTCACTGTATAGTGACAATAAGTGACAAATGTGTCACACCACCTTCCTTATGCCTACGATGAAACTTTGTTGTTGATCCAACTCACTTGTCCAGTCATCCTTATTCCATGACTCAAAGCAAATGATTGTCCGCAAGCCACTCACCAAAGTCACTACCATCGTACGTATACTGGTATGAGTGGTGATGCACAGCCAAAAATAATAAACAACTATCGGTAAGTTGGAACCTGCAGAATACTGTATCTGAAATAAAGATATTCATTTTGTATTAGAACACTGCTAGGCAGGAGCGGCTATAATGAAGTGATTGATGTACCAGAATTTATGAACAAAGAAAATTATCTTTCCATCCACCATGGCATGTGTACAAGGTGAACAAAAACCAGGTGATTCTTCAGGGTCCTTGTTTGTTCAAAGATCACGTGAAGTGACTTTAATAAGGCAAAATAAATTAACCTGCTCAGTTTAGAACCCGTGACCCTAAAACTTTGGTTTAACACGATTGGAACTAATTTTGGGATAATTGAATAGTAAAGTAATGTCGGTTTAACCTGCAAATGTAAGCTCAGCTATTATTTCCTTGCAATACACTTGTTTCTATGAGTAATTTGTAATATTGCAACTTTCAGCTATATGTTACCTAACACTTTTGAGAAATTTTAACAATATAAAGATTATCCAAAATTAGCTCCAATCGTGTTGTTTTGCAATTTTAAAAATCACGCACGAGTTTGCAAAATTTTGCCGTTTAAATGGTTTGCACCCCATCAAAACTAAAATTTACGAACCGATCTACCCTGGGTTTTTTTGGCGTTTTTTGGGGGTTTTTTTTTGGTTTGTTTTTTTTTGTTGTTTTATTGGTAACATTTTCTTTCAGTTACAGTAACTTACTGAGTTAGAATGAAGTACAGTGCTTAGTATCTACAATTGTGTGTAAATTGAAATCCATTTGCTGCAGTGTCTCTCTAATGCGGAAATATCCCTCGTCGTGAATTGTGACTGGATATTTATAATGTATAATGCCATAGGATTTGCTAGACTAAAAGATCCGTCGCTCGAGGGCTGTCTTTACGCGTAGATAGCGCCCTCGAGCGACGGATCTTTCAGTCTACGCCCCGGGAGTCTGCGGAGATCGTCAGCTTTATCTTGTCGAAGGCACACTGCGATGAAACTAAGCTGGCGTGCTAGCTTTTCTTCCATTGCAATGCATGATATTATTCACTAGTATGCAGCATCTCGATGTGTAAAATAGTTGTACAAAATGTCAGACATGTACTCATGTTCTGTGAAAACTGTAGGAATATCCTCTTTGATTGTTTTGACCAGGTATACCAAACCAACATAACGTGTCTGACACTTTTGAAGTGTTCTTGGACACAAAAACCGCGCCACTGGTTGATTTCACTGCTATGAGAACTGATGACGAGACTCAGAAATTTTCGAATTACAACTTTTATTCCACATTCACTAGACATGAGTTTAATAGAGTCCAATGTTTCAAATTTCAATATAAAAAAACACCATCATCAATTCCCTAAAATATGGCGATTGCCCTAGGTCGATGATCTGGTCTATCTTTGTTTTCTTTTCTTTTCTTTTCTTTTTACATTTGTCTAGTGTGGTAGTTGCCTTGACGCATTTATTCGTTGCATTCGTTGTTTGAATACGCGGTGCCAACTTTAATATTTTTATTGTTCTGTACGAGTAAGGTTGGGTATTTGTATCGTATCGTCACTCCAATTGTTGTATACATCGGCTAGCTCGGTAATCGTTTTTGAAAAGCCCTCTTTCAGTTCCTCGTCTCTTGTTTCCTTGTCAATTTGCATCGTTTCCATGGAGATCAGTTTGTCGTCTGCTGCTTTCAGTAGTGATTTCATAATCTGGTTATCCTGTTCGAGTTGTCGATTTTTCTTTTCAAGTGATCTGTAATTCTGTTTCAGTAATTCAGTCTTTGACAGTTCCTCTCGAAGGAAATGTTTTTCTTTGTTTTGTTTTTCAAGAATTGATCGCAAATTCTTCACTTGTCTTTGAAAACATTCAAGTTCCTTACCAAGGGTATCGGTAATATTTTCAAGGTCTTTGATGTAGGAGTCTTTCTGCTTATAATTATCTTCTTTCAGTTTCATCGACTTCATTAATTTCATCACTCGTTCCTCTAATCTACCCTTTTCTTCAATCAAAATGGCGTTCTCATCTCTACTGATCAACTTTTCCTTGGTACTCGATTCCCGGAGATCTGACAGTGAAGAGCTGACTGTTTGTAGCTTCCCGCGTAATCTTTCGTTCTCTTGGTTGGCTTCACGCAACGAAATTTCAAGATGTCCCTTTTCTCTTTCCAAATTTTCAGCTCGAATTTGAGAATTGACTCTCGCCTCCTCCACGTCATAAAAGATTGTCTCAAGTTTCTTGTTATAGAGGTCGGCCTCTTCCAACTGTCTTGTTAATTCAACAATTCTCAGTTCACTGTCGTCAGGCGCATGGTTGAACACGCGACATGAATTCATCGTACCACTATGGTCGCTTGTGGCGGAGGGCTTATGGTTTCGTGTCGTCAATTCTTCGATTCGATCTGACAGAAACCGGAAAACGCTTTCGGCGTCGTCAACACCTATCGATTCGTCACTCACAATACTTTCTTGGCGGCAACGCCATTGTTTTCTGAAAAATGAAATAAATGTAAACGTAACTAATGTAACTTTTTAAGCGGTTCATATTGTTTAGATTTCTGATGATGTGAGGGATTTTATGGGCATGATTGAGTCTGTGTAATCTACTCTGTTTCGTAGTCGCGAATTGCAACTACAGCATTGCATTGACTACAAAACCGTATAAAACACGACAAAGTAGGTAGCATTTCAGAGTATTGTATCTACTTTCACTGATGTGTTTCCATGAAATATTGTTATCTACTAACTGTTCTACTTTTATGGGTAAATCCATGCAGCTACACGTATTTTCGACAAGATTGATGCTATAGACTGTGTGTTTTCATCTTACATGTCATTGCCAGGAGGTATGTGCACTGAGCGTCGCTCCTCACTGGCTCGTTTCTGTTTGAATAGTATTGCATCGTTGTAGAGGCGCTGAAGGGTTGGATCAAAATGTCCAAGTTTTGTCAGAACTCGTCCATCTGGGGAGAACTTGATGGGCTGTCCGTTGATGAAAGACTTGTCACCGAATTCCAGGAGGACAACTTTGCGACCGTCACTTGAGGAACAAATGGTGAGATCATAGCTGCTAAATGATCTGCAGAAACTGGTGTTCGAGTCGTTACGACTTTGTAGGGAATACAAATCTGTGCCATTCGATTCCGGCTGCATTAATTCCGAAGGTTTTATACGATCCTCAGGTCCTATTTTTGCTGACATAATGACGTCTCTACCAGCTGACACCAAATTTCTTGGTCTTGCTTTTGGATGGTCAGACTTTCTCGGGTTTGAACCTGCTTTATTGCCAGGTCGAGATTTGACACAGTTTCGTCCCCTCGCTTTTCTTCGACCGCTAGAATTTCGACGCCTCCGTACAAATGGAGTTAGCCTTGCTCTGATAACTCTTACAGTTTCTTCTCGTTTTTCCGTTCGAGATTTAGAATACTTGTCGGCGTTCCTCGGTCTGTCATCTTCTAATTTGTATTTCGATTCGGCAAGACTCGAGCTCGATGAACCCATTCTGTCGTTTTTGAGAGACTGAATGCTGAAGGAAGAGTCTGCCTTTACTACATCTGCAGGCATGTTCGATGATCAAACAGAAGTGAGCAGTTCGTGCAAATGGAACGCGCGACAATGGGACCAAGAATCGCTGTACCCATCATGCTCTACAAGATCTCGAACGTGTTCGATAGATCACCCACATTGGAGTGTATTGTATCATGTGTATTGTTTGATCGAACGCAAATGGTGTAATACTTCAGGAAAGTTAAGATTTTTATCAAAGGCACAAACCCGTTTTTACTTCTAGAATGTCCTTAAATCTCACAAGCACAGTGGGGATAATATCAGTGAACATTTTGCATTTCAAGTTGGATCAACCAGACAAAATCCACTCCTCGCATTGGATGAAAAATGGTTATGCAAATTCTAAACCCTATCAACAGATGGCAGATAAATCAAAGAATAACTTTAATACGATGCTTAAGTGTCAGTTAATCTCTGTAATTTTGATTTCGGTATTTAGGCCCACCAAAAATATAAAAATTTGTCGTGAAATTTGTCAAACATTAGTAATAGAAACTGCTGCTCCTATACACTATATGAATATATGGCAATTTTTATGTTTGTTGAATTCATTGCCGTTGTCTGTCTGTCTGTCTGTCTGTCTGTCTGTCTGTCTGTCTGACTGTCGCCTGTTGCAACTACCCAGAGTTCAAGGTCTAGGATTAACAATTGTTTAGTCATTTACCTGTAATATTAGACAACTGCTCACTTGTTATCACATAACGCAGGAGCTGCTGATGGCCACATTTATTATATATTTATTATAATTACCTTGCATTGAGTATATTCAGTTGTCTAAATTTATGGAAATATGTACATGTTTCTATCTTAGAAAATAGTTTTGCCAAGTTAGTGGAGAAATGTATTTCTTTTACGACTTCTTGAAAATCTAGACATTCAGTCACTTCGCATCATGGTAGGCTTACATATTTACCCGCATTGGTTCTTTAAGAGTTTGGAGTGTTTAAAACTGTCACTTCTTGGGCATTCAGGAACATAGCTTGCTATCTCACCAAATTCGATGACACTCAAGATATTGCTATATAAGCCGTCATTAGCTTGATGACCTAAAGATTTATAGAGAATGTTATATCCCGTTGTATTGGCATCTCAGACACAGTAAAACAAAAAAAGAGCGATGGGTATCAGTAACATTGCCTTGTGGGATAGATGAAATGGTCCCTTTACTCTCGGAATAAGACCAGGCAATCGGGTGTGATCGGGTGTGACCTTCCAATTGGCAGAAACTGTACTTCTAATTGCCCTGTTTGCTTTCTCTAATATCTTTGGGGTAGTTATTCAGCAAAGTCAGTAACTCCAAGAAGCTTGCTACTCCTAAAAATGTCACCAACATTACCATGATCATTATCACCATTATCATCATCATCGTCGTCATGGTAATCATCATTATCACTGCAATCATTGGCATCAACAGGAATACCAACAATATTCATCCGACACACCATCTTCCCAAACCCAACAACCACATCGATTCCTTGGAATGGCTAGCATTGACAGACTTTTGACTTAGCCCCATTGGTTAAAAAACAAACTAACGCGACTCATTTTGCACAGAAATGCAATTTTAAAATGTAAGCAGATAACGATCCGGTTTCTGTACGAAACAATCCATCCAATTGTTTAATGCGTGAGCCGCTTCTAGTGTCGAAAGTTTACAATAGATTACGGTGACCTGCCTCCAGATATTAACAAAACGCCACTTTAAGGAGGTTGTTTTTTATCAAGGTTTAATATTTAACTTGGCACGGCTGACTTTTGCTTATGTAGTAGCTGCGGTGCAATAAACGGGCACTTTGCAATTAAGGCACAGCACAACTGAACAACTTGGAGGCTGCTGGTTGGATTTTCTGTCTCATCTTTCTTGGATATTACCTCTCCGCTGTTACCATGGCGCGGGACATATCATCTGTTGGCAGTCTACACGCTGTTGACTATGTAGTGGTAGTTGCTGGTCTTCTTATGGTGTTTTTCCTCGGCCTTTGGGTAAGAACAATCAATTCATTCACTTGTGTGGCAGACAGGGAGGCCACAACAACGCCCTGGTGACCTCAGATATGAAACCCCTGCATTCTATTTTTCGATTTGATAAAACTGTTTACATAGGTCTTGCGAGTTTGTTTTATGAATGCCGAGCTTTTTGACATATCTATGATGACAACAATCATCATGTAAACTATACGCGAGATATTGCAACGCTGAGTCAGCCGAAGGTATTGCTACACTTTCAAAGCAACGAATACAACCGTTTGCCACACTGTTGATATGTAAGCCTTTACTGTTAAGGCACTTTAAAACGAAATGCCATTTGACAGTTGTAAATCTTTGTAAAGCCCTTTTTTTGCAAGAAAGCAACACTTTCCGGATGAAGAAAGGCTTGCATTATTTCATAAACGTTTCAATTTATTACTCCTTACAATGAGACCTTTCCACTTTCATACCAAATCCAAAACGCGAGCGAACGTCAGCCCGAACGTTTTGACACCAGACGGAAACTGACTGCATAGCTACCTCATTGACCACACGCTTCTGGCAAGTTCAAAGTGATAAGGGCAGTGCAAAAACTATAAAGTAGCTGTGCAAAGAACAAGCAAATTCATCTCATGGCTTAAACACTTTGTCTGTGACGGTTACGTATACATAAGTCTACGCGTGATATCAAGGTAATCGCACTACATGTACAGACACTAACTCAGTCGTCTCATTCGACGATCAAGTTCAAAACCGGGAGAAAGCTTTACTGAACTTTGTCACAAACGTTTCACGAGGAAATCTAATGACGCGAGACCTGCAAATTCCAGTCATCTGGTCAGCCCGCTTCTGTTTAGCTTCGGGTCCGTCCAGGGTCATTAAGGTGGATGTAAATACCAGCCTTTGATAAAACCTTACCACTCCAAAGAATGGAGTTTATTGATGTATCGTAAAATCAACTGGTTTTACTCCGTTGTACCTTGTTCTAAGTTAACAAGGGTTAGGGTACAATTGCCGATAAAATCAAAACAAATAAAATGTTTATGGGATTGAGTTCGCTTAAATTTACAACTACCATTGTAAACTGTTGGATACAGTCCAGTTCAGTCCCTAGAGGGGTTATACCTGCCACTGTTTGATAGAACTGTTCAGTACATGTATTATCTTTTGAGTGGAAGTGTGACTGTACTTTAAAACTTTGACAACTTAAACAAATTAGAGCTGAGTCAGCGGACGTGTCGCACGAACGATTCTGTAAGACTATGCACACATCGTATACAGCTGAAGAAATTCGAAATTGTTGTCTGATTAGTAAAGCTAATTTCGTACACTTTTCTTAATTATTTACGACGCTCACGTACAAGCAATGATTACAGTAACAGGCAATTAACTCCTTAAGGTAGTATGCACCTCGAAAGTGAAAGACTTAAACTTTTGCTCAAATTTTCTTCAATGAAACTGTCAACGATTCTCTTACCAAATCAACAATAAAAATCGTGGGGTCACCGTGCAAAGATTGGAACTAGAAAAACAAATTACCCAACATTTTGCAATCTTTGAAATTCAAAATGGCCGCCATTCTTGTGTTAACTCTATTCAGAAAAATTAAATTTTGGATTTGCGAAAAACTAAGCCGGTGAAAGTTTTTCTTTTCCCAAAAGCTTTAAAATGAGCCCCCACAAGTGTTAGATCAGAAAGGAATTGTAAAAGTTCTGGAGTCCAACTATTTGTCCCCGAGGCGCGTTCTTTTTAAGCCCTTACTAATAATACATAAGGTGTTTTGGATTTTAAAGATTTTTCATTCAGGAAGTCGTTTTTCGATAAAAATAGCACCATTTTTCACTTCTAAGACACTTGCTTATTCTGGTCAAAGTGACCGATGTAGATAGATATAGATAGCATTGTCGACATATTTCAACAAATACCTACTACGTCGATACACCGTGCCTGCTCGCTTTGCGCTTGCAGTAATAAATGAATCGTTTGATAAAACGACACGATGTGAACTCTGCCATAACATTGCGAATATATGGAAATGGCGTGTCTGTGTCCCGAATATAACGTTATACATTGTTTGTGTTTATTGACAGTCTTCCCGTCGTGCAAATCGAGGAAGTTCACAAGGCTATTTCCTTGCTGGTCGAGATATGTCATGGTGGGTGGTAAGTTGGCGCTTTACGCATATTTCACGCTATTTAGCAGCTCAAGAGAGCATGCACGTAAACCGTCGGAACGTAGGAGATAGAAAACAACGTAATCGAAAGTGAATATTTAGAAGTGTACTTGACTTAGCCTGTAAAGAAAAAATCAAACGTACCTCCTATTTCATTTTCTACAGTAGAATGAGGGTAAACATATTTTGAGTTCAAGCTATGGTAGCACCATGAATACAAGAGCTACTTTCACTGAAGGTGTGAAGTGTCCAGTTTAAAAAGTAAATTGCTCGATGAGTCATGAAAATAGCATCTCACAAAACCATCAAATTCATTACTATCAAACTAAAAAACCAGTGCATTTAGATACTATGACAGTTCACTGACATGCAGCAGGAAGATTGCTCTACACCAGCTACATATCTTTTCATACATATAATAAAAATTAATGCATACAACAAAATATCAATTTTATGACCTGAACATGTTTGCACCCATATTCGAGATCTCTTATGCCGCTTTTATCAAAATTACTTTATTATGTTGAACAGAGACAAGCCACGCAACCCTAAAGTTCGATCTGATAGATTTTAATGACTCAGTGGCGATAGTTTGAATTACCACTCAACCAACCAACAGACACTAAACCTAGACTGGTGTATTTGTTCTAGGTTTTGTGGCTCTGCTTATATTTGATGCAGAGCTTCAAAAACATCGACCTGCACATGTCTTGATAAAATCATACTTCGTTTTACAGGTTGGTCTATCTCTGTACGTCAGCAATATCGGCAGCGCCACCTTCATCGGCATCGCAGGAACCGCTTCCGTGGATGGAATCGCTGTGGTTTTCTACGAATTCACGGTTGGTCTCCAACACACTTACACCAGCCTTAAGTATTCCAATACACACAAAGACAACAAATAATATGTTCAATGCAAAGGATGGGTCGTTGAACTAGAAATCCCTGTACATGTAAACGAACAGAAAATGTAACTTTGGAAACTATTTCAATTATATTTGTTCTCGAAAGCAAATACATTTCTTGCATGTTCTCCCTCAATAAGTATAAAAGATACAGCATTCATTAGCCTTGTAAACACGATGCACTACAACAATGACCAATGTGCAATGTCATTGCTATCAATTTAATTCTAGTCCGAATATGTTTCAGTTGTAGATAATAACATTGATATTACAAGTTGAACACATGGCATTTCGAAATCATTTTTCGAGTCAACCAAGAAACTAATCAGAAAAAAGAACAGAAAAAAGTCGAAAACACACTAAAAATTACTGCCAGTGGAAGTGTAATAATTAGTGATTAGTGATTAATATTTGAAATGTATACAAACGTTTCTGCAAATGGTATACAAACTGATGATATTGAACAATTTTAAAACTGGAAAGTGACAATCGTTTTGTCAAAGAGTAATAAAACAATCGATCTAATAGAGACTGTCAAACCAACTGGTTAGTCTGTTTAGTGAATTGAGTTAGTATTGAAAACTTATCATGATTTCGCTTTGCTTTAATTTCTTAACTTAAGAAAGTCATAAATGGGTGGAATTTTTGCCGTTTGTCAGGTTGCAAGTTGTGTTATCTTTTCTTCTAGGCAGTAGCAATAATGCTATTATTAATATCTTTCTGAATACTAAATACTAACTAAGGAAAACAAATTTTGATTTCATTCATAGGGAGTGACATGTCTTGCTCTCCTTGGATTTTTCTTCGTACCTGTATACACATCTGCCGGGGTAAGTCCTTCATTATTGCATTCGACATCTTTTGTAACTTTTCACATTTAAATTGACTGTACCCTTCATCACGTTTTAATATTTTTATCAAATTTTCAGGCGTATACAATGCCAGAATACTTGAAGTTGAGATTTGGCGGGGAGAGAATCCGAGTTTTCCTGGCAATCATTCAACTGACGATGAACCTGTTCGCCCACATTACGGTGAGCGATACGATGAATTATTTGCCCATTTCGGTGTAAATGAACAAATTCCCCTCCCCTTAACTCGCAATTAGGGCATATTACAGTCTCATAGGTATACACCGTTTCGCTTTCAAACTTTTGTCACAAACCTTGTTGTTTTGAATTGCGACCGTAAAATCGTTTGTATTAGTAGTCGGGGAGAATGATTAAAAATGAATTTTTGATCTTTTGGGTAATGTCACAGTCCCCCCTATGGTTATGTGTATCAGTCGAATATTCATTTACGCTCTTGAGAAGAGATTTATGAGAGAACAAGATGTGAACAGCGACCTCGTCTGAGTATCGCTATTTCATTTGTCATGGCGTAATTCTAACCAAGGTTTTCACCAAAACATTTCTTTTTAAAAGGGTGAAATGTACGCTGGAATACTGATCATACAAATCGTACTTGGCTGGAACATCTACGCATCTGTCATAACTTTACTGATATTGACGGCTATTTTCACCGTAGCAGGTAAGAAGTTACTATGACAACGTTGTGCAAGTTCCTAACATGTCACTCATCAACTACCATGATTCCTTTCAACAATCTTTTGACATTCATTGAAGAATAAATTTGAATTCTCTTTGGTCACACTGTGCATTGTTCAGTGATGAGTTATTTTTGATTCGGTGTCAGTATCAGGGAGCTCAAAAAGGTAATATTTTAGACAGCCACATTTGTGTTATGAACTGTGTCAGGAATAGGCATGTTATTATGACCAAATCATTTACATTCGCTACATGTATTTTACATCATTATCATTCTTTTATACGCTATTTTAGCGCAGACGAAACGGACTTTAGTCCGATGTATTTCTCTTTCCAATTAATGTCATTTTTACACACAACTTCTGTTGCACATTTTATTTGCGATTTTTCATGAAAATCATACGGTGCAATGCACGACTTCAGTTTGTGGGCTCGTTTATGACTTCTTTTCACCAAATTCAGTAAGATACGCCACAATGTACAAGTACCCTTCAAACGATTTCCAAACTTACAAGTTTTAGGAAACAAATCTTAAATAACACCCTGAAAGGAGAAACTTTCAGATTGTTTTGATTCTACGGTACATTATCTTGATTTCATAACGAATAAAATGTGATTTTTTTTGCATTTTTCATAATCAGTTAAAACCAATAATACCACAATGGGCCATACTTTTCTTCATTGATAAGAGCCTGGTGATGTGTTCGATATCATTCGATGAAGTTTCTAATGGGATTGGAATTTTTTAATCGATATCCTGCATTTAACTTATGACGTCGCCATTAGGAGTTTTGAAGGGACAAATTTATTCAATGTTCGAGCGTACTTCAATCTAGAACCTAAAGCATCAAGACGTTTTCGAGAAAATGCAACGTGTGGAGATTTCAACCATTTTACACAATACTTTATCAATAGGTGGGCTGACTGCGGTGATGCACACTGATGCCTTACAAGCTATCATAATTCTTCTCAGTGCTGCTGTGTTGATGGTCTTCTGTAAGTTCCTCTGATAAGTACCTTTAATGTTTCAGAGTTTTTTAGTTTTTTTTATATTTGATATTTTATTAGTAATAGTAATGAAATGTTACAAGTTTTCGTCATGTGGATTAACTGTACATGTCTCAACTATCAGTTATTGTTGGCAGTATTTAATTAATTTACAACAATACGTCTTTAGTTTTTACATTCTCCATAGCAATTTCGTATTTTAGGTGGCGGTTGTGTTTAAGGTCGTATGCGCCTCGAAAGTGAAAGGACTAAAAACTTTTGCTCAAAATTCCTCAATGGAACTGTCAACCATCCTTTCACCGTGAAAGTTTGGTACTAGAGAAACAAATTGCCTAACAATTATCGATACTTGAAATTCAAAATGGCCGCCATCCGCGTGTTAACTCTGTGCTGAAAAATAAAATTTTCCATTTTCGAAGAACTAGGACTGTAAAAACCTTTTTTACTCCAAGAACTTCAAAATGAGCCCCTCAAGTGGTAGAATCAAAAAGTCTGAGAGTCCAAATATCTGTCCCCGACATGCCCGAGGCACATTCTACCTTAACTTGTAACAAATACAAAGCAAATGACGCTGGTGTCTCCAAGGGTACAATATGAATGAAGAAACAAATATTATTATTGTTGTGAGATCCGTCCTCCATGATGTACTTTTAGATGATATTACAAAATATTGTGAATACTAACGCACACGTAACTTTGAATTGTCTGTACTTACGTTTTGACTAATCAGGACATATTTGCGTTCGTATATTTACACTGTATATGTTGCGTTCGGTAGCTTTTAATTATTGACCCGTCCTGTTAGGGTAACTTAAGTCTGGTATTTATTATTGAAAAGGTCAATCATGGATATTTGAAAGAGAAAAACCCTAATGACCACAATATTGTACGCTAATCAATCAGTTTTCGGAATGACTTGACTAATAAGATTGATATATTCGGAAAGAGTGGATGGTATTACAATACTATGTCGCTATAGCAGTTATCATGTCTTCTATTCACAGCCTGGATAGAAATCGGCGATTACTTCACGTTTGAGGGACGATACATGGACGCAATTCCAGACACAACGGTAGCCGGTAACACTACATGCGGAATACCTACTGCTGATGCGTGGCATATCTTTAGACCAGTCGATGCTGCTCTACCATGGCCTGGAGTTTTATTCGGTATTATGATTCTGTCAACGTATTACTTCTGTACCAACCAGGTGAGTCACAGAGTGCTTTTGATGTGGAACCACCATGCATCTTACCTCTCTTCAGGGAGGTATACCACACTGTACAGAAACATACGTAATGTCAGCGATAACTTGTGAGCAATGCCTGTCATTACATACGTCATGGTACATGAAATTACGTTACATAACATATTCCATCGTTTCTTCGGCAAATCCTTGCATTTAAGTATCATTGAGATGTCTTCAACTTAAAATTTAAAATTGAATTGACATGATTTTACGCCAAACAAACATGACAGTAATAGTATTCACAAACTTTCACCACTTATACTCACTGTAACAGGGATCAAGGTATGAATAAAATGATTAACCAGTCCTCCCTATCATTTAAAACAACCATAGAGACAAGGAGAGCGTAGTAACCAATAGGCCGCACACACCATACGAAATGTCATTCAAACGCCCTAGCAAGAAGTTCATTTCGTGTTCTCAGGTTTTGGTACAGAGATGTTTGGCTGCTAAAGACATCAGTCATTCCAAAGGAGGTACCATTCTGGCGGGATATTTGAAAATCCTCCCAATGTTTTTGATGGTATGGCCCGGTATGATCAGTAGAATACTGTATCCAGGTACGTCCATGTTTTAACCTCAAAACACATCGAGTAATCCTGATTCAAAATTGTTCTTGTATTAACCAAAATATTTTGACTCTATGCCGCTCTGTTCCTCTTACAGACTTTTATTCCTTGCAGTGATGATATGACGTATCTCGCAGCTTATCATAATGTTTGTAATCTTGTTTTGTTTAGCTGTGCCACGCTTTTGTTAGTTTCAAGTATTCATGTTCCTCCCTCAATTCTCCTTGGATTTGCTCACTTTTCTTCTCTACCAATGAGTCCACTCTATTCATCATATCCAGCCATGGTTCTCCTTGACATTAACTCGATAATCGCCTTCGACATTAATGAGTCGGCCCTGAAAATTAATATTTCTTTCTTCTTCGCCCGTATACATCTTCACCGTCTAGCAAAACAAACAAACAAACAAACAAATTAATTAACTAATAATACCTATCAACGGTATTACCAATATTATCACATCATAGAATACTAGTAATTTCAAATGAGTAATAATTAATATAATCAAATCACTGATACTCTCTTCGCCTTCGATTGAATTGACGCACGATACAATCGAGCCATATTTGTGATCACAGTGTCCCTTGATAGGAAAACATCAAAACTAGTAGTTTGTAACTCACTGTTGTTCTCGTTCTATTTCAGATATCGTGGCATGTGTTGATAGCGATGTTTGTAATGAAGCATGTGGGAACGCTGCTGGTTGTTCTAACGTGGCCTACCCTTTACTCATCCTCGGATTAATGCCAATTGGTAAGTTGTTTCAATAAAATCTACCGCCATGGTACTGTTGACGAGATAAAACTCGTCGACATATTAATGTATTTACAAGAAATGCACGGAGTGAAAACAGTGCCACAAGAATGGTATATTCATAAAAGCGAAATTTCACATATTGACTTCGTATCTGTAACCACAGTTACTCCACTCCACAAGACTGGCAGTGCAATAAGCACAGTAGAAGCACAGGGTGGGGGTACTGTGTTAGAAGTAATAACTTATCTTTCAAAAGGAGTAAACATATTCCCTCACGACATACCGCATTCGCTTTAATTTGACTGTTTATTGAACTTGACTGCTCGTTGCTAAATATTTTATGATTAGACTATTTAACTCCAAAAGTGCCGTTCAATTTAAATTACCGTGGAGTAACCGTGATATGGATCTGCAACTGTATTTCCCTATGTTGTAGTCATTGTTATGAAGTCAGTTCGACTGTAATTGCAAACTGTGGTTCTGCTTCTGAGCAATCTATTCTCTGTGCCAGAAAGTCAAGACAACGCTCTCCATGTGATTTGTCATCCAAATTAACGTTTCTACTCTTCACAGCTTTGAAAGGTCTAATGTTGGCGGCAATGTTGGCGGGAGTTATGAGTTCCTTTACGTCCATATTTAACAGTACCAGTAGTATTTTCACCATCGACATCTGGAAACGTATCCGACCAAAGGCTTCAACCCGTGAGGAAATGGTCGTCGGCAGGTAAATTCACTGTCTGTAGCAGAAGTTTTCTTAAACTTCCTTTCTTCATTTGTCAGCCATGCGAGCAACACTGATAAGTTTAAACGAAAACGTTTGCTTTCCAGGGTTTTCGTGTTGTTCATGGTTACAGCAAGTATCCTATGGTTGCCAGTGTTGGAAGCGTTCGGTGCTGGTCAACTTTTCGTCTATTTGCAATCCGTCACGTCATACATCGCGCCTCCAACGCTATCTTGCTTCCTACTCGCCATTGGCTGGGAGAGAACCAATGAACAGGCAAGTTCGGTTACGCCAGAACGCTTTCGTCCATGTTCTCATGCATTCACATGCCAGATTTATTCTGACGATTTAATGACGACGAAATTATGCAAATTTTGTCTTAACTTTCACATCCAAAGGCTGATTTTGATGGATTAGCGCATACCGAATTGATTGTCTAGATTACATTGACAATAGACGAAAGCCAACATTGTCTTGCTCGGCGACGAAAGACCAAAGAGGATACATGGTATTGGCCATGAATACGCGAAGATGGCGTCCCTATTACATGTAATGTAACGCAAATGCCATTCCCTTCTTTCTGTTTTACTTCCTCCCAGGGTGCATTCTGGGGACTTATCGGTGGCTTTATCATCGGCGGTACTCGTATGATACTTGACTTCGTGTACGAATCACCAGGATGTGACGAACCAGACACACGTCCAGGTTTGTTGGCCAACTTCCACTACCTTCACTTCGCCATATTCCTGTTTCTAGCGTCTATGCTGATCACGATATTGATCAGTTTGTTCACCAAACCACAGCGCAAGGAAGAGGTAAGCCAGACAGACAACACGGTTTTTAATTTACTATTCAATAAAATTTATGAATTAAACAGGTCGTCGAACGAAAGACATGTGGCAGTGATCTGTGGATGATTAACATGAATCATATTTTATCCTCGTATGGAAAGTAAGTGTGTTGTAGCTTCATATAAACGTTTTAGGATGCTTTAAATGTCCAAACATTTGCTATCTGATCTTCTCTGATGCAAGAGATTGGCTGTGCAAATATAAAATGGATGATTGGAAATGCATTGTTTGCAATACACTATGCCGCTCAATTCTACAAGCGATAAATATCAAATTGGATGCCAAATCACAGTTTAACCTTATCAATATCACTAAAATAATGAACTTTTTGTCGATTTTGATCAGACGTTGCTATTGGAATATCGATATCTCGTGTAAGTTATATATTAATGACCGCCCTGAAGGAAATGTCTTGTTTATTTCGAATTTCATTCTGTCAGATTTTAATCGTCTGGGCATCGTAACGGGATAGGTTTTTTTTCTTAGTATTTTACGATGTCGTGTCAATTTCTGGCAGCTGTATCGTCTGACATGGTGGACTCGACACAGCACAGAGCCAAGAGCTGAACATGAGATTGACATAAAGAGGAAGAAGGAGGAGCCGGTTTCAATGGTTGACGTGGCAACATGTACTGATGAAGACGTTGTCGAACCGGAGAACAAAGAAACCAAGCCTTCAGAAGAGATAGAAGACTCAGAGAAAGATGTCAAGCAAGCCGACGAAAAAGGTAAATGGAAAAATAGTCAGATAAACTACAGTAAGCCAAAATAAATCGAAGAAGGTAGGGAAACGACTGATCCCTTTGCGTTTACAAGACCTTACCCAGACTATTGGCTATACGTTCATTCAGACCACTATGCCTTTACCCAGATCATTGGCAATTGGTTTATCCAGACCATTGACTGTACGTTCACCAAATCATTGGGTATTCGTTTACCCCATACCATTGCCTATTTAGGCTACAGCGACATCTACTTTGGTCAACCCAATCCTTTTACGCCGAGTCACGTGACTGCAGACACTTAATTCGTACCTTTAACTTTTGTGCGGCGCTCTTTGATCCTCTTTGGTCCGATAAGTTAGCTCACTCGTCACTCCAATCATGTTTTCGACAATCAAAAGCAGTGCCTCATATTGTTCAGTTTTAGTTTCGCTGGAAACATCTGAGAGAATACGTCGTCACGTGCCTGTAAACTGATGTTTGAAACAGATTTAAGATAATTTATAATTTAGGCAATAAAAGAGTGAATCCGTGGAAGCCGTTCATCAAATCTAAATGCTATATATTATTAGAATAGCGCTGTAAACATTGGAAGTAATTTAAGAACAATTTAGCATCGACTTTAACACTTAAAGGTTGTAAACTATTTTGACTGTCTGTATTTACAGAAGATCGGGACACATGGACATCGTTCAAATTGTGGGCCTCTAACTGGATCTGTGGAGCTACTTCTCAAACTTCTGAAAAAGAACAGCAGATTCGTGAAGAACGAGCGATCTCATTGGAGGAAGACCCGAAGTGGGCGCGCATTGTCAACATTAATGGCGCTATTCTATTGGTGGTTGGAGGATTTGTTTGGGGTTTCTTTGGCTGATAATCTGAGTGGAACTATTCAAAAAGGGAAGGGTTTAAACCCGAGAAACTGCTTCATATTGTCTTTTCTGGAAAACACTTGCAATATTTTGTCACAGTAATGTAATTTTGAAATAACTGCTTATCATATGGTTCCTTCCAATCGCAAATTTTAATTTCAGAGATATTCGATATGACTGCCGTTTGTTTAATGCTCTTTGAAACCTCTCCTTGCCGTGAGGGAAATATCTGTTGAAATTTTGATTGCCTGGCATTAGATTCTGCAGTCATTATCTGTGAATAATTTTACTCAAGTGTGTCGATACCTCACGTACATGCATCCCATTTATCATATCATCCTTGCGTCTATTTTTCAGTAAAGTGAACATGACATGTAATTCTTTCTGTGTGGTTTTGCATGATCACATGATGTTGAAAGACACAGTCACGTGGAGATATGTCTAAACTCTTTAGTTCATCGGTGTTACGTGAAATTATACCTCATTGCAATGAACTCTGAGATATGCAGTTTATTGAATCAGCCCTTTATTCATCAGCTTAATATATTGCTAATTGTGGTAGATGCTATCAATAATGTAATATTCTTCTGACTGACTCTTCTGTCGTTTTTTACAAATTTTTCGTTGTGTTTGAAGATTCTTACCAATATAATTGGCTCTCAAGACAAACATAAGACTAACAGACAGCAACTTCGTCTCTTTAAGCATCTTGATTGGCTGTTTAAATATTTACCCACTATTTAACCGAGAGTCCCTGTGGATATATGCATGTTTTTGAATTGAGAAGTATAACTGTTGATTTGTTGTCTTCCAATGTCATTCAATATTTGCGACATAAATATCTCCTGGGGTGTTCACACTTCAACGGTCTTCGTGCGTTTTCACATATTTCTTTTCTAATTCTGCATTCTGAAGCAATAAAATTCTGTTTTTTTTAGTTTCGTACATCTCGTTCCGGTGTAGTTTATTTCCACTCTGACAAAGATCACGGTCATTTTTATCTCGTAAGTTTCAAGTATTCTCAGCAGTTGTCTACAGTTATCCAGCAAAGACGTACTAAAAATATATAATGCACTGCGCTTTCTTTCAGCAAGGGAACAAAAAGACACATGTCTTACCCATTACAAACACAAGCAGATAGCTATGGATGAGAATGATAGCTGAAAAATCAACGGAAAGTGGGAAAAGAGCATTGTTTCAGATAACTTTCAAAATTGTTGTCTTATCGTCTGCAGAAAGCAAGCAGTAATGTCATATGTCTTATTTGGAACGGTTTCACTCATTTTATCTGTGTAGGCTCTGCTACCCATATGTGATAACTGTAGAAGTCCAAGAAATGTATGTCTTCAACTATCTCAAACTTTTACGAGATTGTTTTTGCCTATCGCTTGTTGAAGCTCATTTTTAAAGCTCGTAGTAACTAAAAGTTGTACCTACTTATTTTTGTGAAAAGTCGATAATTTCATCTGACCCTACACGATTAACAAAGGGATGGCGGTTATTTCGAGTTTTGAGAGTCAGTAAATTTTGGATTTGTTTCTCTGGTACCAAATTTTACATGGCTTGAGAGCGAATTATTAAAAGTTTTGTTACTGCAATTTTGAGCAAAATTTTTATGTTTTCAATTTTGAGGCGCCCACTACCTTAAGTATTTTTCAATATAGAGAAATGACCAATGGGCGATAAGCTTTCATATCTATTCAAAACATAATATTCAAAACAATGTTTTTGTTTTTTTTCCCCATATTTTTATCGGAGAACAATGTTTAAAGGACTGGAAGAAAACTATTACAAATGTGACAAGGTATATTCAATGACCACCTGCCTCAAAAACACGGGTGGGGTTTTTAAATACATTTTCCTTTATTTTCACATTGACACTGTATCTATTTGCACTCCTGCTGCCAGATGTGTTTCCACAGTTTTCTTCATCTTCTTACAGTCTGTGACGTCATACATAGCGCCCCCTCTCTGTCGTGTTCCATCCTCTCTATCCGTTTTGAGATAGTAAATCAAAAGGTAAGGTCTGTCTAAAACAATGAATTCTGTCACTCGCACAATATGGCTTTTTGTAAATATACAATTATTGATGATCTAGAAATAAGTTTCAGTATATCCGGGAATTAGGTAAATAGCAGTAGATGTCAAATGATGAGAAATTATCAGGAAAACATTTATGTAAATTATCGTACATTTTGGTTTTTACAATTAGTAACACGATTTAAATTGAATGTTATAAGCATAACAATATTTTAATGTCTGCAAAGTTATGTGAGTTTTCTAGTGATTGTTCCGTCTTTTCCCTTCAAAACTAGCGATAATTACGAAAACAGGGTGGTTACGAACGCTTGCTGCTCAAATTATAACAATATTTCAAGGAAACATACATCGATCAATAATAAATCAAACAATCAATTATTTTGTGACTCGACGAAACATCCATAATCAATCAGTAGTTAGTTGAGTATTACAAAGATTCCGCCTACGCATGTCTTTGACGTCATAATTCATTCAAAGATCATTTTATTAGTGTTTTATGGCGCCGAACTTTGACTTTAAACAACTGACTTTGTTTTTAGGACAAACTAACTGTTTGCATTTAATCATTTTGCACGTATTACTTTAGATTTACACGCGCGTTTCAAATAATAATTGTGTCAATATTCTCGTCAAACAATTGAAATTTGTAGTGGGAGAGAAGTGTATCGATGAATACCTACTACTTACAGGGATGGTCCTAGATTAGGTCATGTTGACATGTCGTAGTTTGCAACTCGACGTCTAAATCTTATGCTATAGAACTTTGCAAATCCATATCGAGGTAAACACTTAAATTTCTTCAAAGACATGCAAGTCGATTAAAAGGCAAAACACGGGATCATAAAAGCAAAGGCGATCGAGAAAGGTTTACTGAAATGACTCTTAGGTATTTCCGTTCCATTGTACTTGTTCCAATTGAGGTCTTTGTTTGAACAATCTTTGTCCAGTAATATATTTGATAAAACTTGGCAAGAATCTTTACTTGGGGCGTAAATCATTGTTTGCATATACCATACCGATAATTTATCATCCCAAGCCTAATCAGGGAGCCTTCAATGGCACACATTGTCGGGCTCATGCTTTATATTTTGCCGCGTTACTGTGAACAGCAGACGATGCGAATATTTATCCGGTCCGTTTCGCAAGTTGCATTTTTCGCAACAGCATACTGTATAATCCAAACTGGTAAATAATCGGGTTTAATACGGGGGATCACGGCCTTTTACTACACATCAAGTAACTACGTGGTTTTCTTTGAAGGATGAGACAGTAAATTTGCTTGATATTCCTCCGTGAACTGGGTATTAAGCAGCACCGTTGGATTGTACGTGGAAATTTGCTCTAAACGTGAAAAAGGATAAAGTCTGGCAAGTTAAGAACAATCAGTACTGAAATGCCTGACACCCCCGTGTATACGACTTTTTAGGCATAAATTCGATTCGTTATCGTCATCGAACGTCGTCTTGGCTTGTGTCAACATTTCATTTCGACAATCAGTTGGGGTGGGATTTCTGCATATTTGTTTATGTTTTTTGAATACATTAGTGACCGTTTTGTCAGTTGGCTTGTCAAGCAAGGCTGATTCGTCCTCAAACTCGATTTGTCAACTATGGCATCTGAAATCGAATTTTTTGACCCCCTCCACGCCGTTGATTATGTGGTAATTGTTGCACTGTTGATAGGAGTCGTAATCTTGGGATTATGGGTGAGTATGTCAAAACAATTCCACTTTTCAATTTTACAAAATGTTTATTTCTCATTACTATTTGTTCGGATTACACATCAATATGCTGTACATATGTCAAGGAAAACATGGAACGAAAAACTGTCAACTGTATCCTATGTATTTCACAATGAATCAAGAGCGCTATATAAACCAAAGTATCTGAGATATGTTGTGAATATCTACCTGAATTTCTGAAGTTGCTGAGGTTGTGCTACAGCCTTGAGAAAATTTTGTTTTGAAAAATACGTTACGATGAAACGGCAAAATCCAAATGTTGGTGCATTAAGTTTTTTAATGATAATCTTTGAAGTTTACATGTCACTCATCGTACGTTTATTGATAAATTGTTATACTTGGTACTTGTATGAGTGGTCGAACGATGTTCATCGAAACCTTTAAATGAACTACCATTTACAACATTCAAATTTTATGTGATCACAACAATATACGATGACATGATGGCAATACATACCATAACAAAGACAAATTAGTTTGGTGAGCTTTATGGTCAAAAATCCTACATGATTTGCCGAATGATGTTGGCGAGTTGGTAAGCTATAGAAAGCTGGTAATTTATCTTTATTTTCTTCAGGTGAGTATGCATTGTGGGTCAAGTATGTAGACAGACTTATTTATAATGAGATAGTGATAGAATGGAAAAACAAACAAACAATACGAAAATCGATCATAGTCAACCAAGTTAAAGTTCAAAGGTCGATCGCGGATAAGAGCCAATGTATCATAAACTATCACACATTTGTCATTTAAAAGACTAGTTCTTAAAGTCTTTTGTAGTTTTCCACTAACCAGTACATCACAGACGCTTAATCGTAGTAAATTTGATATGTGCAATTTTTGGAGGGCATTTGATAAAATTTTAAAAATAAGCTTATTATTTGCAAGAGCGAATGACGCGTAAATCATTATTATAGAGATTTAATTTGCAAAATAATAATGTGACTAATTTTAACTCACAGTCCTCACGACGAGCAAATCGTTCAACAAAAAGTGGCTACTTTTTGGCGGGAAGGTCAATGGGATGGGTTATGGTAAGTTACACTACTTTTTTGTGCCTATTTTTGTACCATGTTCGATATTGGAGAGTTTACCAGGCAAGTCTGTACATTAATTATGCATTCAAGTTATCAGTACTCTTTTACACAAAAAGTTTTCGAGATAATTTGTTTCCAATACTGTTTTAAATAAAGAAACTGTCCGCTATCGGTAAACCGTGAAATGAAGTGTCCGCAACATGGTAACCGATACAATAAAGAAAATTTAAATATTCGTGAAGTTCGTGAAGTTAGCATCTGGGGGTCACTTGAATGTGAACTGACACATAGAAAGTGCTAATAAACACACAATGCCATAAAGTCAGCTCATAGACAGTGGAGAAACTGTCTATGGTCAGCTCAAGAGTACGCCTTGCCGATGTATCGAAGTACATCAAAGAGATACGAAATGTAAGGAAGCTAGAATAGGAGTACAATGAAAAGCACACAGAAACATATATTTAAACTATAGTCAGAGATCAACATTACATTGCACATAATGAACAGAAACAAAACTTTAAATATAAAAGTTAAACCGTGGAAAAGTTACATCTAACAATAATCTACTTGGTGATGTCAAGTTACTCACAGCAAATTGCTCATTACAGTCTCTTCAACAGTGTGACCATCCCTACTTTGGATGAATCGTTTACGTTGACTTTACCGAGATTTGACGACTGCATGGTCGACTAATTTCAGCCGGCGTATACTTCCGCGACGTTGACCACACAAGCACAGTTCAGAAACAATGCATCAACAGCAAACTGATGAAGCACTCGGCAGAGACAGTCATGGCAGTTTGCGGCGGCGATGTGGACCATTGCACTGCTATCTTCTGCACTGTCCACAATTACAAGTGACAAAAATATTCCAATTCCCAGCCAATATCTGTCCAGTTGGTTCCAGAAGAATGGTCTGACACGATAATGCGGACACAGTCGAGGTGCAAATCAGCAATGTCTATCAACGCATAACCTATGCTGAAATATTCCGACCACGACTGCGCGCGATTTAGTTGCACCTGCAAATGTGAATAATTATAAGTACCCAATACGTAGCGCGTTTATGGTCCAATCAGCAATTGTTTATTAGTTTTTTAATGAATAAATTAATCACATGTGTCCAGCTGTATTGGTTTTTGGTTTGCTTGTTACTCTGCATTGTTCCTCATAAAAAGAGTTACGTAACTTCTGAAATATGTCTACCCTTAATAAAATAAGTTTTTAGCGAAATTCCGCATGTCGTCTAAAACTCACCAAATTTGCAATATAGATTTGTTATACTACGAGTACTTGGAGGTTAATGGGAAAAAGCGGCCACATTTGGGGTCTCAGTCAAGTAAACGTATGGGGCTTTTACCAGACTGTGACCAAAAAGTGCAAAAGTGGCCGCTATTCCCGTTAAACTCCTCGTATTCGTACTACAACTACCATTTAACTTACACAAATCGCATTTCCTGATGCAGGCCACGTCACGGAAGTGTATACTTTTCACGCAAAGTTCGTGGAAAAAATCGTGCAATGTAATGCAACAACTGAACAGATATCAGACCAGTGTATTATCATTGTAAATCAAAAATAATATCATGTTTGCGATATCGAAGTCATCGTTACAGAAAGAAATTACAAGAAGACCTCCCTATTACGCACACATATCAGCAATTTTCAAACATTTTATTAGCTGTAATACTTCTCGATAACACATTTAAAATTTAGTTTAAATATTTCATCAAAAGACTTACTGGGAAATGATTTAAGGTATATCAGTTTTATGTGCTACTCTATGGACAAGTTTGGTAAAAATCACAAATCATAAAATTCTACACATCATTGTACTGTAGGTTGGCCTTTCGTTGTATGCCAGTCAGGTTGGACCTGCAAATTTCATAGGCATAGCCGGTGCGTCGGCCATTGACGGAGTAGCTGTCATCGCTTACGAGTTCACGGTAAGTCTTCGTTTTGTTCACAGATTTTTCGTGTTGGTAATAGGCTTTATGCAGATAGTTTATGGCCAGAAAAGCGAGTATTTCCGATACTTCGAGGACAGATTAATGCGCTGAGAATCATCAACAACTAAATTATACAGATACCCCGGATCTTAACATCTTTTGGTCTGCAGTTTCGGTCTTTATTGGCTTGTCTACGTCTATTTTTTTCGATGTACAGATGGCAATGCAAGACGTTGAAGAACAAGCGTCTTGACGTCATCAGAAGTTCGTTGCTCTTTAAACATAACCTGGTATTTCACCCCATTTTATCAAATGTCAAAAATTAAATTTGTTGAGTTCAACCTTTCTAAAGAGATGTGGGTAAATGGAGTACATGAGAGTATGGATCACTTACGATATTCAAGAAATTAACATACTTAGACACCTAACTGACACTGTTTGGCCTAACTATACAGAACTTGCTTACCCATCAGCGCGGTATGCAACAACGACGCTCTGATCCGTAGCACATTTCAGGTGAAATCATTTTTTCAAGTAACCCGGACCTAACTCATTTGAAAATCGCTAAAATTAAAATTTATGTCGCAATTTCAAAACAAACGAAGAAGTTTACCAAGTCACAGCGATCCAAAAAATAACGTAAAAATGAATAAAACGACACAAGGTTCTCGTCGACGAACCCACACAACTTCCAGGAGTCATGTCGCACGATTATATATAATTTAAGCTAAGCTGTCAATTTGAATATGTGATGAATTGATGTTATATTCTCTTCTATTGTTTTCTCCCAGGCTGTAACTTGTCTATTCCTTCTCGGGTTTCTCTTTGTTCCTGTGTACATTGCATCCGGGGTAAGTCGTCTCATCACTTCGTCAATTAACAAACAGTTGTAAGCTAGTTTTCGCTGTAATTCAATCTTTATGATCAACTTAAATTCAAGCCTTGTGCCAAATACTGAACATGAGAAATATTATCCAATAACAGGCTTTCACGATGCCGGAATACATACAGAAGCGATTTGGCGGTCAACGTCTTCAAATTTATCTGGCAGTGACTCAGCTCTTCCTCAACATATTTGTTCATGTGACGGTAAGAACTCTTATCCAAACGACTATTGTTGTCCTTTATGATATCAGTTATTGGAGAATTTAATTATTTTCTTTTTCATCTTTCTGACACGGGAAATTTGCAACAAAATGTAGGTGATTTCGACTGGATATATCGACGCAGTAAGACAGGAAAATGGGTGTGTATTAGATATTGTTGTTGTCAGTAATTGGTGCAGTCCACATGATCAGTGACACTCAGATATTCTTTTCACAGGGTGAGCTGTTTTCCGGTGTGTTGATCATTCAGTTGGCCATGGGTTGGAACATCTATGCTGCTTGCATCGCGCTTTTCATCTTAACAGCCATCATCACAATTGCCGGTAAGTAAAATTTGGGTCTTTGACAAAAACATTATTCTATGATGAGCGCTTTTGTGACTCTCTGCTAACTATATATCAACAAGTGCCTTTCGATAGAACACATTCAATAACCAAGGTTTGAGGTCAGGACAACGTCGTCAACGGTTTTAATAATAGCGACTATTCATGACTCATTATTGGGTAAAATTGAAAAATCCATATGAAATCATTGCCATAGCCCGTACCCATATATCGTCCATCAAATTATTTTGCCACAAGTTGGAAAGCTGAATATCTACATTTACCTGCGCAATTTTCACTATGTAAATCTCTAGACGCTAAGTTGCCGATCTCCAATGCATTTACAAGAAGAGAATGCATTCTCTTCACACAATTTGAAGTTGATATCCAAGTTTTGATATTTACTGTTTTCTTCCTCCATAAAAACAAGGAACCGACATACTTTCTTTCTGATATATGCACCAAGACTTTTTTGAATATCTATGAAAAGAATGTCAATGTATTCATTCAAAAGAACAAAGCCCATGTGAGAAGATATCTTCAATAGGATGTATTTAATGTCACCATATAACCACAGTTTGTATAATCTCGTTACAGGTGGTTTGACGGCTGTCATGCACACAGACGCCATGCAAGCAATTATCATCATGTCTGGTGCTATTGTCTTGATGATTCTCTGTAAGCATCAGACGTTAAAGGGACAAAGTCGGCCATTTTTCATGAATTTAGTTTGATACGAGATTCTGCATATATAAAAGTGGGGTCGAATATATGCATGATCACCCATTTATTTAGTATTTTCCAACATGTCAAACAATATAAGTTGTATCTTGCATCAACCAAAATTCATGAAAAATGGCCGACTTTATCCCATTAAGTATTTTTAGTCGTTTCTCATTTTCTTCACCTTTTCCAAATTCCTCATACATTTCTCGATCTAAACTGCATTTTATATTTAAAAATAGTAGTTCACATTTGGTTTACTTTGTTACCTTTACATTTTTGCCTAGCAATATTGTCACAACACAGTCATCTGATCTTCTTGACTGTCACTCAAAATTATGTTCTGAACTCGTATCACACATGTGTGATGTCCTTGTTTGATTTGCCTTTGTAGCATGGGTGAAGATTGGCAGTTATTCCGCCTTTGAAACTCAGTTTATGGAAGCAATTCCACATACAACCCTGGCAAACAACACTACATGTGGGGTTCCTACGGACGAAGTTTGGCATATTTTCCGCCCCGTCGACTCTAGTATGCCTTGGCCGGGTATTTTGATAGGCGTTCACATTCTGTCTCTCTACTACTGGTGTTCAAATCAGGTTGGTATATTAGAAACGATTAAGAATTAATTTAAATTAATGTCATCGCACATAATTCTTATCGCGATTACACAACAATTTTAATGCGTTCAAGTCGTTTAAGATTGTCAACCAGCCCTCCACGTTTGCAGTTTGACGTCACAACCTAAGAAGGAAGCGTAGGCAATTTGACTCTTCGACGTGGAAATCACTGCACGCAATATCAATAAGCAAATAAATATTTAATGATTAATTCACCCGTACGAGATCGGCGGACAGAAAATAAGACAGACAGACAGACAGACAGACTCACTTACTGACTAACAAACCGGCAAGATGTACATTTTGGAGTAATGAAATGTGTCATTTTAACACCAGGTGATTGTACAGAGATGCCTTGCTGCCAAGAACATCTCACACGCCTCTGCTGGAACGACGGTAGCTGGCTGGTTAAAAATGATGGCGATGTTTATCATGGTATGGCCAGGCATGATCAGCAGGATTCTGTACACAGGTAAAGTTGACCTTGACCGTTTGACCACACTTCGATTATTACATCCAATAGTGAATTTATCTCTTTATTTACGATGCATTCTCTAATGAGTGCTTTAAAATATTTTTTATTAAATTAAGGAAAATTTACAGACTTTACGAATTTGTTTCATATACCCTCTGTTATGATCCTATGGGTCTACAAAACAACAAAATATGCAAATTTGTAGTCCATTATAGTAACCTTCTGACCGATTCGTTTATTTTTCCCTGTCCCAAGACAACATAACTTCATACTTAATTGCAATACAAATAAAATTTTGAATTCATATTTGAAACCCCGTCGTGCTGGGGTCTGAAATTTTAGTTGGTATTAACATTATTTCAATGTATATTATAGAAATGTAAACCACAACGACATCCTCTGAGTGCACAACATCACCAGTCAACGTCCTCTACTCTAACATCGATACACTTTCGCTATTGAATCCATTGAATTAGAGAGGGATTTGTTATCGACTAAATCGAAAATGACTGTCTATTGAAGTTTGTCAAATTACTAGTTTATTTCTGACCTTGTGCTAAGCGTTGACCCTGTAGACCAGGATTAGACTTCTGGTAAAGCCAGTTTCTTTTCCCTTAACTAATTCTTCATCGGCAATACCTCTGAGTAAAACTGACCCTTATTGCCATTTGTCCTCTTTGCAGACACCGTAGCTTGCGTACACAAAGATGTTTGTTCAGACCGCTGTGGAAATTCCGCTGGCTGTTCCAACATGGCTTATCCTTACTTAATTCTGGATTTGTTACCCATAGGTGAGTACATTGACATTTTCCATTCACCCTCAATGCCTCCGACAAATCTGGGGTTAACATAGCAGCACTGAACTTATGCACTTGTGTGAAACATGAACATAGAAAAGTATAATTATATGTAAATATTGATATCGTATTGTCGTTTTCAAAGGAGTTCTCTTTTGTTGCTTTTGCTTCGTTTTTAATAGAAGTGAGAATACGATAAACCTTGGCCAGTATAGAGGTGGGTTGGGGTGTGGGTCCTGTCTATGGATAAGCTCGAATGATTTGCAACAAAACTTAAACAATAACCTGTTTGTTTGTTCGTTTTTAGGCTTGCGAGGACTCATTTTGGCGGCAATGTTGGCTGGTGTGATGAGTTCATTGACCTCGATATTCAACAGCGCCAGCACAGTTTTTACCCTGGATATCTGGAAGAAAATCAGACCAAAGGCGTCGAACAGGGAAGAAATGGTTGTCGGTCGGTGAGTGTACACAAGCACGGAGTCTTTGTGTTAAATCTATCGTAAGAATTTGTCGTCATCAATTACATCAATATATAATGTAAAACATATTAATTGGATTTTTGGGAACAACCATCAGTTATCCCCAAAGCCCTACTGAAAGTGACAGTAGATAAGGACATCGGTGATTTCCTTATTTGACTGAAACTTAATGACGCGGCTATAATTTTAAACTGCCCGCACTTCGACATTATAGTATCGCCACTCTGCATGTAACTTGCATTGCTTAAAGTATTTTATTTTCGCTTCTCACCCTTTGTACAACTTAGACATTGCAACTGCCACTTTCAAATTCTTGATCTCAAAACATACTAATATTGCACACCTGAGCAGATTATGGACACTTATTATGGTGGTGGCGTCGGTGCTATGGCTACCTGTCATGGAAACGTACGGACAAGGAGTTCTGTTCAACTATCTTCAGGCCGTCAGCGCTCACATAACCCCACCGTTTATTGCCTGTTTCATACTTGCAATTTCCTGGGAAAGAATCAACGAACCGGTGAGAAGATCGTAACTATCAGCTGCAGTTGTATTGCAAAGAACGAAGGAAAGAAAGAACGAAAGAAAGAAAGGAGAAGGAAAGAAAGAAAGCGCGATAGGAAGGGGGAGGAGCAGCAGCAAGAATGCAAATTCTCGAAAAACTTTCTTCATTATTTCAAAAGGAATTGTAGGTTTACAGTTGATATGTTAATTGCCCCTGATCTTCATCCTAAAACGCAAGGATAGAATCAAAATACAAAAGTAGACATTTCCTTCCAAAGGCCTGGTAAGACATTTTGATGACAAGAACGATCACATTATTTTCTTACTGCTTTCCCTGTAGGGTGCGTTCATCGGTGCTGTCTTCGGGACCCTCTTTGGTCTCGGTCGTATGGTGCTCAGCTTCGTCTACGTGGAACCCGGATGTGACGAACCTGACACTCGCATACCGTTCCTGCGAGATGTACACTTTCTCCATTTCGCCATCATTTTACTGGTCAGTTCGATCCTGGTCACTATCGGTATCAGTCTCGTAACAAAACCTCAACCGAAAGAACAAGTGAGTTATCGTCCATCTGAAACATTTGCCAACAGAACTGAGAAAATTTACGGGAAGGGTTTTTTTTATCAATCTCGTACCATTACACCATTCCGGTACCATTACATTATTCCCGTACCATTACCATTTATAGGAATTGTTTTTTTTATCACGTCTGAAGTCCGATGATATTTAATAATATGTAAGTGTGAGGTCATAAGATCAGTATGTCTTGCATACTGTGAGTTTTCCTATGGTCCCTCTCTTACTCAGAGAGAGTTATTCGTAAATATCACTGTTATGAAGTCAGAATACATAACAGCATAAGAACCTTCAGTATTATATATAACTTTTAAACCAATCATCTTTGTAAGAATGTGTTTCTGAGCACTGTATCCTAAGTGTAGCGTGGGTTTTGCAATTTTAGCTCGTACGCTTAACATGGTGGACGAGGCACAGCAAGGAACGCAGAGTTGACCCGAACGATCAAAGAGACGACGAACCAGAAGTCGACAAGGGTCACGTGAACACTGAGATGAAATTGGAAGTGGACGAGGAAACGGTGAAAGACAACGATGGCTCGCAGAAAGGCGGACAAGAAAAAACTGACGTCAATGAGGTGGAGATAAAAGATGAGTCGGGTTAGTTCTGTTGCTTTACATTGGTTGTCAACTTATCACGTGATTTACTGTACTATGCTGTGTTAACGATAGTATCACCAAATTGAGGTTATATTTATACATTGTAGCGCAGTGAAAAATGTCCTTCAACTTGGCAACAGATAAAATAATATTAATGTTAATGATAAAATCATATTATTGTATTGTTATTGTTATATTTTGTGTTGTTGTTGTTGTTGCTGCTGCTGCTTTTGTTGTCGTTGTAATATGTTATTGCTGTTATGGTACCGTTATTGGTTTTTATCATTCAGAGGCAGACACGGGAAATCAGAAGGAGTCTATCTGGATGTGCATGTATCATTACATGTGTGGTTACAGTCACGTCAGCGAGAAGACGATCCAGGAAGAGGCTGAGAGAGACAAGGCAATGACATCCTTGGACGAGGATCCGAAGTGGGCGAGCTTTGCTGTTGTCAACTCTGTCATCATGTTGCTAGCGTGTGTTTTCATGTGGGGTTATTTCGGCTAACGGTCGCGATTATAGAGTCACAGATTTAGAAAGTATGAACAATATTCGTCTTCATTGAGATAGTTTCTAGTCATTACAGGCACATGAAGACCCTCTGCTAAATGTATGTTAATGCACTTCTTGTTGTACAGTATTTTATAGCAGTTTCGAATTTGGTTAGTTAAGTGAAACATTGCTGGCGATATAAGAAGTGCAAAGTATCAAGTTTTAGAATGGGACATTGGTTTGTTTGACTTTTAACTTGTTGGCGAGGACATCCGGCCACATATGCCAAGTAGATTAAACCGTTACATTAATCCTCATAAGTTACATACCTGTTACATACATATCATATTGCTCTGTGGTAAATTTCAGGGTTGCCTCTCACCTTATATTTTCAATCACTTGGGTTTCCAGTTTTCAGCGGAGAATTTTCAGGGTCTCAATTCTATTGTGGTACCGTATTTCCATAGACCACATTCACTGTACCCGACTTGCGTACGCGAAATCGAGCTGGTTTACGAATGAAATCTGACTTTGAGTGCTAAATGGATTTGCATCTGACTTTTATCTGTGAGTTTATAAGCACGTGATTGTACACCACTTCAGCAAGCATAACAAAAAAAATGCTCCTTCAAATAAACTGATAATTTTGATGAAAGTACACTTATACTGGTACTTTGGTTATTATCGATAAGATGACCGTCATTAGAGTTGCTGCGAGGGAAAGTATTATTTACTCCTGTATAAATATTGTCGTAATCTGATGTAGGTCATATCATAAGTTTCCATAGAAATATAAACATCATCTTGCTATACTAGAAATTTACTCTGGTGTCGTGTATTTAGTAAAAAACTTGGAGATCAAACTTTATCTGAGACCTCGATGTGGAATGTTGATAAATGCACCGATTGGGATCGTGCCAAGTTGACTAAAGGGCAATAAGAATCTGATCAACCTTACTGGCAAAGGAGAGGACTTTCATTGAAAGATTCAAATGGGTCACACTTGTAACCAGAGTCACGTGATCGGCAAGGTCATGTTGTCGCTGATGACAGATAACTTTTATGGATTTACAAATCAATGGGTAAACCAATTAAATTGATGAATAAATTGAGTTGATGAATAATTGCAACTTGAAAAATAATATAATTGACACTATTCCATCTTCAACATAATATATCGACACCTTCTCAGTCTAAAGAATGGCTCATTTTATTTCGGGGGGGGGGGGCGCTGTAGGAAATGGGTACGGCGACAATTTTTTTACCCACTCTGGCAGCAATATTTTTCCAGAGGTTGCTTCAAAGAAAATTCTTTTGGACAAGTAGAGTCAAAGTAATTTTTTTTAAATACAAAATCATTCAATCACAATCTTGTAAAATCGAGCCGTTTTAAACATTTAATTATGTGGAAATATCCTTGTCTTCGCACATGCAGATTATTGAATGGATATCCAACTTATGCAACCTTTCCAATATTACTTTCTGATGTAATGCACATGACTTGTAAAAAATCCAGAAGGTGCTGAATGGTCTCTGTGCACTGCTGCAAACCGCTGCCTTCTCTTGAGCTTTCCTTCAACTCATCACAGTAGGTCCACCGACTGCGTATCAAAATCGTGCAGGTATAATGAGTCCTGTTCCAAAATGTCACAGCGTGAAGAACAAACATTCCACGT
>LD369014.1:41073-51128 GCA_001465055.1 Ptychodera flava
AAAGACAAAGACAACTTTGCAAGACACAGCTATTCGCGTAATCGAGCCTCCGCAATCTGCGCAGTGTGATTGCGCGTGGTGCATTCTGTAACTTATCGTTTTCTCTGTTGTATAATGTTACCATTATTCGCGAGCATTTGGTCAAATAGTGGTAGCGTCCTTGTAGTGTTTCTTAGGACATGTAGGAAGCCATGGTTTTTTGTAAGTATTCCCGTGATTACGTTGAAGTTTGAATCCCGAGGACGGCGAATAACCGTTTATTTTGTCTAATTTAAAAATTATTTTCCCAATACTTTTCCACCTTGGGTATAATGTGGACAAGACAGCCGAGCGGCCACAGCCGTGGTCTGGGCGCTGTTCAAGCTAACATCATGATTTCCGTTTGCACAGTTATTAAATTGCATGTCTAAACATTACAGACAAGTGATTTTAAAATTCGCCGTGCAACTATGGTTCAGCCGCTGGATCAAGGTTACTCAATGCAACAAACGTCACTAAAAAAGCAAAATGCTGCAGAAAGACATCGAAAACACAGACAATGTCCCGATCGAGTGCATCAAGACAGTCCATTGGAACGCTTGTTATATATACATGATAGCCTAATCGTGGAATTACCTCATTAAAAAGACATCATGATTTCCGTTTGCACAGTTATTAAATTGCATGTCTAAACATTACAATGCTTGGCATAACCTTAAGTTTACACTTACTGACGAAGAAACGGAATCAACGGTCCAGCCAAACTGCAGACCGATGAACAGTGAAACTCGTGATACCAATATTGCCGACTTCACGGACCACCTGTCACCAGAAGATCGAGACGACATCGAACATTGGTTTCAGACAGACGAAGGCGACCCAGGTCTCGGGGATTTTGGACGACGACGATATCGTTCAAGCAACAACTTCAGCGACAGACGCCGATTCTATCTTAAGGAGGCCCTGTATTGAAATAAACTGAACTGAACTATATCTTAAGGAACAATCAAGGGCTGTTACAAAACCGACTTTAATTAAGTGCGAACCAATCACTCGGTGTACATTTGAGACCTTAACATTGTATGGAAATATATTTCAATCTGTGCCCAATGGACGACCATTTTAGTAAATCAATATGATTAGATTGTAGTTTCGCTCATTTAAGTGAGAATTTTATCAGAAAGAGCAGAACACGATCCTGCTGGGCACGTTATTGTATGGTAAAATAAAGCCAATAAACCCTCCTCATACCAGTCTAACTCCTTGTGAGCCTCTGCTTTGTTGATCGTCCAGTACCTCAACGCACAAATTACCCCAGGTAGACGATACATCAGTATCAATATATGTAACCCCGGTTACGAAGTAAGTCACGTGATTTGATCTTCCATCCCATCTGACAGTTAAGTAATCAGATGGAATTCCTTGATTGCCGTTATCTCCCACAATGCACTGCGAGCAGACAGATACTGCGTGGAGTGGTGTGACTTTGCGGGCAAAGACTCGGTCTAAGGGAATTAGTTCTTCTTGCCAGTAACCAAGACGACGTGGTTGGTCTTTTTGCATGGCTTAACGTGTTTTCATGGTGTATTTTTTTGTAGTTTGAGACCACACCCACTGTGAGGCAGATTGGATGGGCCATGTGCTTTCCCAATTGGACTGTGAGCCATTCTGAATCTCAAGCTTCCATAGTAATAGATTGATTTGCTTAGTAGTTTTGTACCTTTTGTTTTGATTCCTGAATACCAATAGTTCAACAAGAAATGAATTTGTCCACCTTGACATAGTGACTAGAATGGCATTGCCATGCCATGGATTAAGATCCAGCTGACATCACGATCTGCAGACTCAAGAGCTTATGTAACTAGTAAGTGCCTTTTGTCTTTTTGTATGACTTATGAACTTCTAGTTTGCCGACATACCAACCCATTGACGGAAGCGTTTGGACTGCTAATGAGTTAATCCCAAAGGAGAACTGTCTGGAGGACGTTTTGTGTGAATCAGTTTCCCACCCGAACTGAAAGAGGTTACATCAAGGAATTCGTAACCGCAGCAACAGGATCGACGTGGACTCTGAACCCTGAACAATTCTGGAGAGTGTCTATGGAGTGAACACGTGTAATTGATATGAACTTGGATAGGGGCGTGTCAAGAGTTTCTGTATGTTTAAACAGTATTGCCGGCTAATCATTGTGGATTTTTTTATCATCATTAGTGTGTAGTGAAATAAACCTCAATATAAACTGCAACGCAAATTGTACGATGATCATTCTTTCTTTTTGTTGTTAATTGGATAATATGAACTTGGGTCCAGGTTTAGTTGACTGACAGTTTAACTACCTGGGTGTATATATATATATATATATATATATATATATATATATATATATATATATATATATATATATATATATATATTTATTGCAATCATTCATAATAATATTAATAAACGGTATTTAACTGCAATGAACTGTGGATGAAGAAAGGTAATTAATTGTTTCATAGTATTGTAAAATGACTATCGCTGAGTGTGTGAACACTTGAAGGAAATGGTCGTTAACACACCTTGTTCAGCTTTAGAATATCAGCGTTTATAATATTTAACATGCTGTCAACATCGACATCGAAGTTTTGAACGCATAATTATGCGTCTGGCGTCAGCTATTTTTACTCAGCGAACGTTATATAATCGTTTCTTCTTTGAATTCAGGGTATACAGACAATTATGATTGGCATGTATGTATGTGGGAAAAACAGTCTCCATTCAAGGTCGAATCTACAATTAATCCTTCAGTGTGAATAAAACAATGTGAGGATTTTTTTTTCTTATTTTCAGAAAGTGTAACCATTTTACGTTTTGTAAGTTTAATTGGATTTGTGTGTATCTAAATCTTAAAGCTTAAAGTGTAAAGCGTTAATAAACTTAACTAGTTCGAAATTTAGAAAAATGTTTAGAACCATAGACATTAGAAGCGAGAAACACTTTTTATTATCAATATTAAAAAAATACGCTTTGTAAAAATCCAACAAAGAAAGAATGGTATGAACTTCACGTTCCGGTAGTGTAGAGAGTTGTAAAGATCGTTAAATGTCGCTGAATAGTTTACTTTAGCGGTCTTTATCGAGTTGAACAGAGGTAGACAGTGTCATTTATATACTTTAGATAGGGCTTCTGCCACGTTTGAACGAATATTTGCTTTTGCATCCGCCTTTAAATTGTAGACAACAAATTAACGCCGCTCACAGGAATACCAGCATTTTATAACTTCCTCGAAAGGTTGTGTTCACCGTCAGAAGTAGAATTACCGCATGTGTAAACGGATTGTACATGTTCTCGATTTTGTCGAGATATCGTTAGGCATTAGGGGCGTGCTTTGGAAGGTTGTCGTCTGCAGATTGGCTTTACTGACCAGAAATGCATGAATCAATTCGCTCCTACAACATTCGACCTACCAAACAACCCATATTTAGAGAATATGTTAGAACAGATGTACCCTGACAATGAAATATTGAGGAACAACAAACAATGAAATACAATGTGTGAGCCTTGTTTCTCTGACCACAAAAGATAGCATCTTCCCTGAGATCTTACATCGATGCCTTAATTATAATATGACACCACTCACCGGATCGCAAACATACCATATTCAGGCTTTTCATTAGAAGCTGGCAGCTGGAGAAATGACACAAGAAGGTCACAGATTTTACGTTCCTGTATTCATTTGTCTTCAGTCTCTGGCAAACAGAACTGTTTTTCACAAATTGTATTGTCATTGTTCGGTTGTTGAATATTGTGAGTCAAACACTGATCATGCAAAAAATGTAAAAAATATCAGTGTTCAATGTCATTTACAAACAGTTTTACTGTGTGCAAAATAAACTGAAACTCCTCTCAGATTGCACCATTTAACACATCAATTTCTCAAAATTTCCAATACGAGAGGGGAACCCCCTCTCGTGCTCTCCCCCTTGGGGTATTCTAACAGTTTCACCTAGTAAAAAAATTTAAAAATCCTCTCAGATTGCACCAGACTTCACCATTGCACACATCAATATCTTAAAAATTTCCATGCAAGATAGAGGAAAGCCCCTGTGACACTTCCCCCTGAGCCTCTCGCATGTACTCCCCCTGTACTTTCAAATTCTGCCCCGTCAGATATCCTAGTGAAAACCCTCTCATAATATCCATCAAAATTAAACAATATACTATATGGTTAGATACTGCGTGATCTTTTATATCTTTATTTTATTGTGACTTTGAATTTTATTTTGATGTGTTCACCTTTTTTGAACCATCATGAGATAACTGATGATAGTCTAGCAGGGTACATCAGGATTTGAAAGGTCTTTACTGTTGCTGTATTTTGTAAATTTTACAATTACATGTATTGGTATTCAGCTTTTCTAAGTGGGGGGATCAGTCAAAATTTCAGCGTTATAGAGGGAGGTTACTCAAATTCATCATGCATGGTTGGCGAAGGGGGAGGTCACTCGAAATTTCGGAGTTTCAGGCCGTAAATAATGACGGCTCCCTTATATACAACGCATTACAAACTTGATGACCAATAAAAAAAAATTGCACTGCTACTGCATTTGAAAAAAAAGATGATGCAGGTCTAACAGTAGAAAAAGAATTGCCGTCACTTTAACAGGAAAAAATTGCTCCCATACCCACTTCCTCCATCCCCAGAAATCAAATGGTTCTCCCCTTAGACTGGTAGATCCGTCGCTCGAGGGCTCTACGATGGCGCAGAGCGGATATTTAGAAAACACGTGACTGTAGCTCGGTGGTAGACTTGGCTCAAGTCGGTGAATTTCAAAAAAAAACTTTTGTAATAGTTTCTCTTGTGTCTCTCCTATTTCATACAAACCTACTTGAAATGTAGCAGCCCAGGCCTCAGGCCAGGTTTTTCCTTGCGATTAATTGAACGCGTAACCTTTGAGTCTGCGCAGTAGTGAGTTAGTTTCTGTCACCCCACTCACTGCGTTTCACATTGAAACAGAACACAAATCGTCGCGTTCACAAATCACAGACTTGAACCAAGTCTTCTAGGTAGGTGCGTCATATCAATGTCGTGTTAGCGCGGCAAATTTCTAACACTTTTTTCATACCAAATGTCTTCCTTCATTTGTAATAAGGTGAAACTTGTGATAATTTACAGGAAAAGTCAAATGGTGGTCGCTGACTTTAGTTCTGACATTTATTCCTCTTAAATGACAAAATTTACCAAACTACAACGACATAGACAACAAGATATAGCTATTCGCGTAATCGAACCTCCGCAATCTGCACAGTGTGATTGCGCGTCGAGCATTCTGTAACTTATCTTTCGTTTTTTTCTGTTCTATAATACCACTATTCGCGATTTCTACTGGCGGCGACCCATATTATGTTTACACAGAGAGAGTGTAAGTTTTGAACGAGTTGCATTTGGTCAAATAGTGATAGCGTCCTTGTAGTAGTGTTTCTTAAGACAAGTAGGAAGCAAATCGATAGATTTTTTAAAGTATTCCCGTGATTACGTTGAAGTTTGAATCCCGAGGATGGCCAATAACTGTTTATTTTGTCAAATTTAAAAAATTATTTTCCCAATACTTTCTCACCTTGGGTATAATGTGTACAAGACAGCCGAGCGGCCACAGCCGTGTTCAGGGCGCTGCTCACTGTATGTCTCAAAAGCTAACATCACGATTTCCGTTTGCACAGTTATTAAATTGCATGTCTAAACATTACAAACAAGTACAGACAAGTGATTTTAAAATTTGCCGTGCAACTATGCTTCAGCCGCTGGATCAAGGTGTACTCAACGCAACAAACGTCACTAAAAAAGCAAAATGCTGCAGAAAGACATCGAAAACACAGACGATGTCCCGATCGATTGCATCAAGACAGTTAATTGGAAAGACGCTTGTTACATGATAGCCTAATCGTAGAATGATCTCAGTGTAAAGAATTTTGCCAATGCTTGACATATACTTAAGTTTAACCTTACTGATGAAGAAACGGAATCAACGGTCCAGCCAAACTGCAGACTGATGAACAGTGAAACTCGTGATACCAATATTGCCGACTTCACCGACCACCTGTCACCAGAAGATCGAGACGACATCGAACATTAGTTTCAGACAGACGAAGGCGATCCAGGTCTCGGGATTTTGGACGACGACGATATCGTTCAAGCAACAACTTCAGCGACAGACGCCGATTCTCCGCCTACAGAAGATGACGACTAGGAAAACAACGACCCTTGTGAACCAGTGCCGTTCTTGTGCCGGAGAGGTTGGGTAATAAAACCATGTAACTTGTTCCATAAAACAAAATGGCGTCGCAATTAATATTCATAACATTTACATATCGATAAAATAATGATATTATATAATATTCATATACACGTTGTAGCTACAGTTTACTGTTTATTATTGTTACATACCGTATCTACTGTTCATTGCAGCCTCTTGCGTAATAAGGGGCGTTCACTGTTGGCAGTATGCTTCGCTCATGGTACGCGTTGCCATTAGAGCACTCTGGTGAGTCCATATTTCAATCCTCAACAATGTGTAACCGTACTCTCTGTGCCCAAGTTCAGAGGTTGCCATAAAGCCATTATGGTGATAATCGGGAGGGCACATTGTATACATTTTGTGTGTGTGTATATATGTATATGTATATGTATATATATATATATATATATATATATATATATATATGACATGCGATCATTCATAATAATACTAATAAACGGTATTAAACTGCAATGAACTGTGGATGAAGAAAGGTAATTAATTGTTTCACAGTATTGTAAAATCACTATCGCTGAGTGTATGAACACTTGAAGGAAATGGTCGTTAACTAACACACCGTGTTCAGCTTTAGAACATCAGCGTTTATAATATTTAACATGCTGTTAACACAATATGAACACTATTTGAACATCGACATCGAAGTTTTGAACGCATAATTATGCGTCTGGCGTCCGCTATTTTTACAGTGCGAACGTTATATAATCGTTTCTTCTTTGAATTCACGGTATACAGACAATGATGATTGGCATGTATGTACGTGGGAAAACAGTCTACATCCAAGGTCGAATCTATAATTAATCCTTCAGTGTGAGAAAAACAATGTGAGGATTTTTCCTCATTTTCTGAAAGTTTAACCATATTACGTTTAGTGTGTTAAATTGGATTTGTGTGTATCTAAATCTTAACCCTTTCACCACCATGGTTTGTCCAAAATCCATTGTTTTCTATAATAAAGTTGGACCTGTATACAGGGAACTGGGGGTGAAAGGGTTAAAGCTTAAAGTGTAAAGCGTTAATCAACTTAGCTAGTTCGAAATTTAGAAAAGTGTTTAGAACCATAGACATTAGAAGCGAGAAACACTTTTTATCATCAATATTCAAAAAAATATGCTTTGTAAAAATCCAACAAAGAAAGAAGATATGAACTTCACGTACCGGTAGTGTAGAGAGCTTTAAAGATCGTACGTCGCTGAATAGTTTACTTTAGCGGTCTTTATCGAGTTGAACAGAGGTAGACAGTGTCATTTATCTACTTTACAGGTGCAGCCAACGGAGCTATTCATCGAAAAAGCTATTCCAGGAGCAATTTTTGAGGGCAGGGGAAATTTTAATTTTGCTAGGGCCGGGGACATGTTTTTAGGATGGTAGGGGAGCAAATTTTAGTTTTTTTTGTAGGGCAGGGCGGATATCGGTTGATTGTCCTGGGGACAGGGCTTGGCGAAAAACGTTTGAGGGGAATTGTTTCCAGGGCAGGGGAAATTGGCAAGTTTTTATTCGCTACAGGGCGAGGGAGCTTCAAAAATTCACAGTGGGAAGGGGAAACAGGCAAAAATAAGTGGGGAGAGGGTAAAAATGAAGTTTGAGTGTTGGAGGGTAAGTCGAAAAATTTTCTGTGGGAGGGCAAATTATGAACAGCTAATTAATTACCCTCTTGACTTAAAATTAGTCAGTTCACATTATTTGTCATGCACAATATATCTTATCATAGTAAGGACCTTTTTAAAAGTGCATTGTTCGTTGGCTGCACCTGACTTTAGAAAGGGCTTCTACAACGTGAAGGCACTATTCAGCACCCAACTCTTTTCGACTACCTGTTTGAACGAATTTTTACTCCTGCATCCGCCTTTGAAGTGTAGGTAACAAATTGACTCCGCTCACAGGAATACAAGCAATTTATAACTTCCTCGAAAGTTTGTGTTCACCGTCAGAAGTAGACTTACCGCATGTGTAAACGGATTGTACATGTTCTCGATTTTGTCTAGATATCGTTAGGCATTATTAGGGGCATGCTTTGGAATGTTGTCGTCTGCAGATTGACTTTACTGAATAGAAATGCATGAATCAATTCGCTCCTACAATATATTCGACCTACCAAACAATCTGTATTTAGAATATGTCAAAAAACGTAAGGATATCGCGTCTACGCATCGTCTAGCAGATAAAACACTCTTTGCCAGCCAAGGGTGATATCTACTATGCAAATGCGACATTTCAACACCCAACATCGTGTGCTGTAAAAATGCACAACCCCATGAAGGAAAAACTATACTGAAACATCGAATTTGTAGGCCTATTGAAAATTTCCATAATCACTGTGTAAAGCAAAACTAACCATCACTATTTCCTCCCTCCTGAAATCATTTGGCGGGATGACGGTTCTTAGTTTGAATGTGAATCACTTTCAGCGTTCAGCTGACAATGTACATGTCAAGGATGTAGAAGTCTGCGGGAAGCCTTTAAGTTTATGCAGTTAGGCCTACTCCTTGAGTATCAGACGCTAGCAAGACGGACACCCATCGTCTTTCACAAATGAAAACAACGTCACGCTTTCAAGATTAATTGTCTTCTGTGTTTATCAATATAAAATTTTTTTCGGTTAAAGTCTTTCGGCTAGTAATGATGAGTATTAATATTAGGGAGCCGTCAATACTTACGGCCTGGGGTCGTAGGAATATGAGGTGGTCACTCAAAAAATTGAGAACTTCAAGGGCGTTGGAGAGGAAGAAGGGGGTTACTAAATTTTTGGTGCGAAAAAATTGAAATACCTCTCACAATGCAACACTGCACACATCAATATCTCAAAATTTTCGATGCGAGAAGGGGGATACCCCTCTCTCGTGCTCTCCCTTTGGGGTGTTCTTTACTAGTAGAAAACAAATTGAAAACACCTTTCAGATTGCATCAGACTGCAAAATTGCACACATCAATTTCTTACATTTTTCACAGGACCTGGACAAAACTGAACTGTTGTGAATTCATCATTTATTATTACAAATGCATATATTTCAATTGACTTCAGTTCAATAAACATTTTGACATTTAACCATACCATATTCAGGCTTTTCATTGGAAGCTGGCAGCTGAAGAATTAAAACAACAACGTAACAAATTTTCCATTCCTGCATATTCTTTTGCCTTCAATCCCTGACAAACTGAGAACTGTTTCTTAACAAAATGTATTGTCATTGTTTGGTTTTTGAATATTGTGACTCAAACTCTGATCATGCAAAAAAATGTAACAAAAATATTAGTGTTCAATGTCATTTTCAAACAATTTTACCAAATGCGAAAAAAATTGAAACACCTCTCAGATTGCACCATTAGGCCTACACATCAATTTCTCAGGATTTTCGATTCGAGAGGGGGGGGACACCCCTGTCTCGTGCTCTCCCCCTTGGGGTGTTAGTTTTTACTTAGTAAAAAAGCAAATTAAAAACACCTCTCAGATTGCACCAGACTGCACCATTGCACATATCAATTTCTCAAAATTTTCGTACGGACAAGGGGACATCCCCCTCTGACACTTCTTCCCTCATCCTCTAACGTGTCCCCCATGTACATGTACTTTCAAATTCTGCCCGGTTAGATATCCTGGTGAAAACCCTTCCAAATTCATCCAAATTAAACAGTACGGTTGGATCCTGTTTTAGCGTGGGCTTTTATATCTGTATTTTGTTGATTTCTCCTTTTTCAACCGTCATGAGATAAGCGATGATAATCTAGCAGGCAATATCAGGATTTGAAAGGTCTTTACTATTGCTGTATTTTTGTAAATT